>CM055265.1:215005521-215307169 GCA_029237695.1 Conchocele bisecta
ATCAGCAATTAAAGTAATTAATATTTTGAAATAGTGTTTTGCTGAGCCCGACAATGGACTTGCAATAATTAATTCATGTAAATTTTCAGCATGTTGCGATTGTGGTAAAAACATGGAAATAAACATTAAAACATGATCATGATCATGATGTATTTGTAGTTCTTTATCATTCCATCGGCTCCCAGACAATACACGCATTTCAAACGGCTTTTCTGATTGGCGGACCAAAATAGTTCGCTTTATACTTGTATCACTTATGCAAATATACCATCCAATGAAAACCGTCGATAGATGTATAGCTAAGCGCTGTTGCTATGCGAATTTTACATTTCCGGTACATTTCACGAGCGCCCCTAACACAGTACGGACTTTTTTAATTTCACAACTCGCGAACTCGGACCGAATATTTAATGCGCCCGATTGCCCATATTTTTCCGCGCCATTTGATCCCGCGTCCTTGGTAGAACACTGACCTGTATAAATTACCTGTAATAAGTTAGTGGTCAGTTAGTGGTCAGTTAGTGGTCAGTCTGGACATTTGCTGCCTTGACCTCGACCCTGGGCCCGAAAGCAATTTTCACTGGCCCGAACATATTATACAATTATTGACTAGTTAGTGAGCCATTGAATATTCTATGGCTCACTAGTCAATAAATAATTGTTTTATTATATGATAATAGTCTGTATATAGCACTTACGACCTTATGCTACTAGACAAAAATTGAAAAAGAATTTGAAAAAAAAATGGAAAAAAAAAATGGAAAAAAAAAAGTTTAAAAATTAAAAATAATAATGCTCGCTACTGGAGCCGAGAATTTTTTTTAATAGTCCTATATTTATCTACATATCATATCTGCACACAGGTCCACATATTGCCACAATATTGTCAACACAGTTTACGGAAATGTAATATAATCATTTACCTGTATAAACTAGATTGGTCAGTAAGCGAGGCTTACGGAATACCCCCCGCGTGGGCCCAGGTACCCCTAAATATGTAAAATTTTCCAAGTGTGTGGGCTTGTGACCTTGACTCTGGGCTTAGCGGGGGCGGCACGAACGTGAATAAGAAGCAGATCCGAGCAAGGAAATAGAAGTTGTAACCAATTTCTCTGATGTTAAGTTTTGTAAAGAGACTAAGTATGTGATCTTGACCTTGGGATCAGCGGGGATATGTCACAGCATGATAGTAGAGCCTTAGAGGAATGCATGCATAAAATATTAAGAATTTTAGATGAAGTTATAACATATTTTTCTGATGTTAAGTGTTGTAAAGATACTAAGTATTTGACCTTGACCATGGGATCAGCGGGGGTTGGACGGTCGTGAATTTGGCACAGCATGGTAGTAGAGCCTTACAGGAATGCATGTGTGAAATATTAAGCATTTTAGATGAAGGAAATAGAAGTTATAACAATATTTCTCCGATGTTAAGTTTTGTAAAGAGACTAAGTATTTGACCTTGACGTTGGGATCAGCGGGGGTTGGACGGTCGTGGATTTGGCACATCATGGTAGTAGAGCCTTAGAATGCATGTGTGAAATATTAAGCATTTTAGATGAAGGAAATAGAAGTTATAACAATATTTCTCTGATGTTAAGTTTTATAAAGAGACTAAGTATTTGACCTTGACCATGGGATCAGCGGGGGTTGGACGGTCGTGGATTTGGCACAGCATGGTAGTAGAGCCTTACAGGAATGCATGTGTGAAATATCAAGCATTTTAGATGAAGGAAATAGAAGGTTATAAATATTTCTCGGATGTTAAGTTTTGTAGACAAGTATTTGACTTACCTTGGGATCAACGGGGGTTGGACCGTGTGGATTTGGCAACAGCATGGTAGTAGACCTTACAGGAATCAGTGTGATTAAGCATTTTAATGAAGAAATGTTTAACTAACTGATGTTAAGTTTTGTACTAAGTATTTGCCTTGACGTTGGAATCAGGGGTTTGGAGGTGTGGCATTGGCACGATGGTAGTAGCCTTACAGGAATGCATGTGTGAAATATTAAGCTAGATTAGAAGCAATAGATGAAGGAAACATTTGTTGAAATAGCAATTTATGGTATGAAGGAACAGAAGTTTTTAACAATATTTCTCTGATGTTAAGTTTACGGACGCACGGACGCACGGACCACAATAGTGAACAAGGGGCCATTTCCATTGTTCTAGATTAAAGAGATGGCCCCTTGTAAACAATAGAACAAGGGGCCATACGGAATAAATCAAAGGATTATTTTGTGTTAGGCTCCGCCCCATGGCCCCTTGTACACCCTTGGTTGCTCGGACAACCTGACTCTAGTATACCCCCCACAACTCGTTGCGGGGGGTATAATTACCTGTAATAAGTTAGTGGTCAGTCTGGACATTTGCACATGCTAGCACATGCACAGGTGAATGGTTCTCCCAGTCACTATTGTTCAACCGGAGAAGGCTATTGTTCTATCTACAGGTAAGGTGTACAGAGCACACGAGAAAACGGGTCTCCATGCATTATTGTCCAGTTTGTAGAGTGCGCCAAACAAAAAAGGGAGATAACTAAAAAGTTTCATAAAAATATTCCAAAGGGTGGTCAAGTTATGCTCCGGACAGGAAATCAGTGTGCGAAAACAAAAAAAGGGAGATAACTAAAATATTAGCTATGCAAGAATTGTCATTCTTGTGCACGACACACCTCCGGGTCGTGGTCTATGCATGTGTGAAGTTTCATGAAAAATTTCCAAAGGGTGTTCGAGTTATGCTCCGGACAAGAAGTGTCTACGGCGGACGCGGACGCGGCACGGTGTCAAATCCATAGTATCCCCCCACTTTCGTCTGAAAGACCGGACGAAAGTCTGGGGGATACACTTATACGTCATTTACTGAGCGTTAAGGTTTCAAATGCACCAAGTATGGGGCCTTGATCCTGGGCTTAGCAGGGGTGGGACGAACGTGGATTTTTTTACAGGGCAATAGAGGACCATTGAAGCAATGTGTGTGTGAAATATGAAGCAGATCAGAGCAAGGAAACAGAAATTATAAGCCATTTTCCGAGCGTTAAGGTTTAGTGGCGGACGGATGGACGGACGCACAGACAACCTGACAACACACGGCTACATTTATGGCTGTGACTGGAGAAATGGGGCTTATGGCATTTGTGATCAGTGTAGTTCCTGATCAGATAGCACACTCATGTAGTCTGGTAATAATCTATATTGCTTGTTTAACGCATGACGGTTGTTTCATTGATGGAATGGCGAACATTGCAGATCCTGATCAGACTGTGCGGATGCATTTCTCCAGTCACAGCCATATATATGAGATGGGACCCATTGTTATAACTAGATTGGTCAGTAAGCGAGGCTTACGGAATACGTGGGCCCAGGTACTCCTAAATATGTAAAAAAAAATCCAAGTGTGTGGGCTTGTGACCTTGACTCTGTGCACGAACGTGAATTTGTCATACATTGGTAGAGGTCCATTGGAGCAATGCGTGTGTGAAATGTGAAGCAGATCCTAGCAAGGAAATAGAAGTTATAACCAATTTCTCTCACGTTAAGTTTTGTAAAGAGACTAAGTATGTGACCTTGACCTCGAGATCAGCGTGGATTTGTCACAGCATGATAGTAGAGCCTTAGAAGAATGCATGAATGGAATATTAAGAATTTTCGATGAAAGAAAGTTATTAAATATTTCTCTGATGTTATGTTTTGTAAAGAGACTAAGTATGTCACCTTGACCTTGGGATCAGCGGGGGTTGGATGGTCGTAGGTTTGTCACAGCATGATAGTACAACCTTAGAGGAATGCACAAGTGAAATATTAAGAATTTTCAATGAAGGAAATAGCAGTTATAACTTATTTCTCTGATGTTAAGTTTTGTAAAGAGACCAAGTATTTGACCTTGACCTTGGGATCAACGGGGGTTGGACAGTCGTGGATTTGGCACAGCATGGTAGTAGAGCCTTACAGGAATGCATGTGTGAAATATTAAGCATTTTAGATGAAGGAAATAGAAGTTATAACATATTTCTCTGATGTTAAGTTTTGTAAAGAGACTAAGTATTTGACATTGACCTTGGGATCAGCGGGGGTTGGACGGTCGTGGATTTTTGACCTTGACCTTGGGATCAGAAAAGGGTTGGACGGTCATGGATTTGGCACAGCATGGTAGTAGAACCTTACAGGAATGCATGTGTGAAATATTAAGCATTTTAGATGAAGGAAATAGAAGTTACAACATTTTTCTCTGATGTTAAGTTTTGTAAAGAGACTAAGTATTTGACCTGGACCTTGGGATCAGCGGGGGTTGGATGGTCATGGATTTGGCACAGAATGGTAGTAGAGCCTTACAGGAATGCATGTGTGAAATATTAAGCATTTTAGATGAAGGAAATAGAAGTTATAACATATTTCTCTGATGTTAAGTTATGTAAAGAGACTCAGTATTTGACCTTGACCTTGGGATCAGCGGGCGGTTGGATGGTCGTGGATTTGGCACAGCATGGTAGTAGAACCTTACAGGAACGCATGTGTAAAATATTAAAAATTTTAGATGAAGGAAATAGAAGTTACAACATATTTCTCTGATGTTAAGTTTTGTAAAGAGACTAAGTATTTGACCTTGACCTTGGGATCAGCGGTGGTTGGACGGTCATGGATTTGGCACAGCATGGTAGTAGAACCTTACAGGAATGCATGTGTGAAATATTAATTACTTTAGATGAAGGAAACAGAAGTTATAACAATATTTCTCTGATGTTAAGTTTTGTAAAGAGACCAAGTATTTGACCTTGACCTTGGGATCAGCGGGGGTTGGACGATCGTGGATTTGGCACAGCATGGTAGTAGAGCCTTACATGAATGCATGTGTGAAATATTAAGCATTTTAGATGAAGGAAATAGAAGTTATAACAATATTTCTCTGATGTTAAGTTTAGTGACGGACGGACGGACAACCGGACTCCAGTATACCCCCCCCCCCACAACTCGTTGCGGTGGGTATAATGACAAAACACAGCTACAGTTATGAAATCATGCACGAAAACTTAGACATCATTCTGATCACCAGCTGTGGTTATTGTTTATTTACTAAATTATCTTGTAACATATTGTACATACCATTTTCACACTTCACACAAACCGCACATATAAGGATCAGCACTGAAAACAAAATAAAATATTATGACGTGTTGACATCTATAACAAGAGCTGTAGGAGAACCACATAGCTCGACTACGAGGGTTGTCGATGTATAGATAGCTTGACAAACAACGTGGCCGCGGCCTGCATAAAAACCTTAACTAAGGTTGACTAAAAACCTTAACCAAGGGAAATTAAGTAAGTAATTCAAGGTTAAATGTAGGTCAATGTCAGATATAGGTCAGGGGTTATTGATGTACATCACTAGGAGATGAAGTTTTCCAAGTATGGTTACTGTATGCCCAGGAGTATTGCATATACAAGCTTGAGTAACAAGAATTCCGCCACGGAAGCGGTGTCGCGCCTGCCGAGGCATTTGACCGTGAACATTACAAGTAAATAAATGACCTTGACCTCGATAATTTGGATGTGGGGGTGTGCGTAATGAAGCATCATCCCTAGACAAACATTGATGTGAAATATTATCAATGTCTGGCAAGGGGTTAAAGAGATATTGTGAAAAAACAATAGCTTTAACGGATTTCTGTTACAAAACCGGTGAACATTACAAGGAAATAAATGACCTTGACCTTCAAAATTTGGATGTGGGGGTGTGCGTAATGAAGCATCATTCCTAAACAAACATTGATGTGAAATATTATCAAAGTCTGGCAAGGGGTTAAAGAGATATTGTGAAAAAACAATAACTTTAACGCATTTCTGTTACAAATCCGGTGAACATTACAAGTAAATAAATGACATTGACCTTCAAAATTTGGACGTGGGGGTGTGCGTAATGAAACATCATTCCTAGACAAACATTGATGTGAAATATTATCAAAGTCTGGCAATGGGTTAAAGAGATATTGTGAAAAAACAATAACTTTAACGCATTTCTGTTACAAAACCGGTGAACTTTACAATGAAATAAATGACCTTGACCTTCAGACTTTGGATGTGGGGTTGTGCGCATTGAAGCATCATCCCTAGACAAACATTGATGTGAAATAGTATCAATGTGTGGCAAGTGGTTAAAGAGATATTGTGAAAAAACAATAACGTTAACGAATTTCTGTTACAAAACCGGTGAACATTACAAGGAAATAAATGACCTTGACCTTCAAAATTTGGATGTGGGGGTGTGCGTAATGAAGCATCATTCCTAAACAAACATTGATGTGAAATATTATCAAAGTCTGGCAAGGGGTTAAAGAGATATTGTGAAAAACAATAACTTTAACGTATTTCTGTTACAAAACCGGTGAACATTACAAGTAAATAAATGACCTTGACCTCGATAATTTGGATGTGGGGGTGTGCGTAATGAAGCATCATCCCTAGACAAACATTGATGTGAAATATTATCAATGTCTGGCAAGGGGTTAAAGAGATATTGTGAAAAAACAATAACTTTAACGGATTTCTGTTACAAAACCGGTGAACATTACAAGGAAATAAATGACCTTGACCTTCAAAATTTGGATGTGGGGGTGTGCGTAATGAAGCATCATTCCTAAACAAACATTGACGTGAAATATTATGAAAGTGTGGCAAGGGGTTAAAGAGATATTGTGAAAAAACAATAACTTTAACTCATTTCTGTTACAAATCCGGTGAAATTACAAGTAAATAAATGACCTTGACCTTCAAAATTTGGATGTGGGGGTGTGCGTAATGAAGCATCATTCCTAGACAAACATTGATGTGAAATATTATCATGAAGTTTTCCAAGTATGGTTGCTGTAGGCCCAGGAGTATTCCATATACAAGCTTGACTAAAAACCTTAACCAAGGGGAAAGATACCAAGTTTCAGGTCTGTAGCTATTACGGTTTAAAAGTTTTACGAGTTACAAGACAAAATAGCCAAATTCTAAGTCGAAAAGGGGGAGATAATGCATGACCCGGGGGTTGAATCAAAAATCAAAATAAACTTTGTGCATCTACTCATCATAAGGAAGCTACATACCAAGTTTTACGACTTACAAGGCAAAATTGCCAAATGCTAAGTCAAAAAGAGGGAGATAATCCATGACCCGGGGGTCAAATCAAAATAAATGTTGCGCATCTACTCATCGTAAGGAAGCTACATACCAAGTTTCAGGTGTGGTGCTAATACGGTTTAAAAGTTTTACGACTTACAAGGCAAAATTACCAAATTCTAAGTCGAAAAGAGGGAGATATTCCATGACCCAAGGGACGAATCAAAAAACAAAATAAACCTTGCACATCTACTCATCATAAGGAAGCTACATACCAAGTGTCAGTTCTGAAGCTAGTAAGATTAAAAAGTTTTATGACTTACAAGGTTGGTGACGGACGGACGGGACGGACAGACAAGGGTAACACTAAATGCCCCCTCCACTATCGTGGTGGGTCATAAAAAAAATTAATTATGGTAAATTTCAAAATAATTTGACCTTGACATTGGGCACAGGACCTACACAGGTCGGGTATACAATGAAAATATGGATGATGATAAACACACATGTGAAGTTTCGAGTGAATTTGCGAAGCTGTTTCAGAGATATATTATTGTTATGCTCAGGCTGCTGGAGTGTGTAAGGTGGAGGAAATTGGGTGGATACTTCAGGGGATTTTGTCAAGAATAACAGTGAACAGTTCAACTATTTATTTGTTCAATGTCTGTACACACATGTACAGCTCAGGGAAATGGTAATATATTTCCAGCTGTACTTACTATAGTGGTTGGAGTGAAACAGTGTTGATGGGAACAGTGAAATTTATAATTTGGAAATTTGGGAGAAAACTGACACAGTGGTTGCCTCAAGATTGGGGTGATTTCACCCTCAACCCTGGTCTTCCTCGACCAGAATATGGGGCGACTCAACCATCCTGTCACTGTATCACACTTACATTGCAACGTACAGCACCTTGAGAAAAACACGAAACTCTCCACAAACTCAAATGAAAGTCCCCAAAAAGAGTATTAGGAGATACTTACTAATGGTCAAATTAGGTAAATAACTCACTATGGTTGACCAGTTCTGTGTTATATCAGGAAAATATGAAAATATTAAATATTAGCATGCTCTGTCAGTTCGTTTTGGTTACTAGGACAAATTTATCCCATGATGCATCAGCCGGAAGTGAATCAGCCACTAGAATAACAACATGTGATTTTGTGTTGACACATTATATGGAAAATAAAGTGTATTATCACTCTGGATTGCAGTGCATTCTAACAACTAAAGCATGAAAATTGTCGGAACAAATAAAATCATATGGTCTTTTGGTGTAGGTACTCTACTAAACAGAATCGAAATATAATTGTCACTTTGAGCATCAGACATGAAAACTCATTACACAGGTGCGTGTTTCATAGTTCATAAAGTATGTCTCTGTTTATTTCGAGGGAGTTACAGTATTGTTAAAAACTTTAACCTTAATCCAAACAAATATTAAGGTAAATTTCAAAGTAATTTGACCTTGGGCACAGGGGCTGTACGGGTGGGGCATAGAATGACAATATGGATCATGATAAACACCCATGTGAAGTTTCGAGTGAATTGACCTTGAAGTTGACCTTGAAACTGGGCACAGGCGCCGCACGCGTAGAATGGCAATATGGACCATGCTACCGAGGTTTTTATAGTATTATGTATACCAAGCGCGACAACAATATATTAACCCATATCATGCTTTTTATAATTTCTACTCAAAAGTATTATTTGAACCGTCTTGTCAAGATACGTAGTGACACCATGTATTTCTGTGCATAATTATGAGAATTACTTTTTACTTTATTTTTACTTTTCGTATGAAAATTTGTGTAGCGTCAGCATGTGCAAACAGTGTAGCTCCATATTAGCCACCTCGTAACACACCATCTCATCAGAATCTACACTTCTTGCAAGTAATTTTAATATATTTAAAGAAAAAAACACCCTTTTAATAAATGGACTAGTCTGAAATAATTTTGTGACAATTGGATTTGGTGTAAAATTAACATTTCACAGTCCATTCCAGTTATTTAGGGTTGATAGGTTTTTAGGGACCAACCGTGAGACAGTGACATAGATATTAACACTGATGTTATTGGGTCTTATTTGTAAAGTCATTTGACCTTGGGCTATGGGTAGCAGCATTGACACCACAAGTGTGCATAAAATATTGAAAACCATAATTGATTGCAAACACTAAATATTTTATGTATTTAGGTGGTGTGTCACACAAATTCATGCATTCTGTACAAACGATCGCTAAACATAAGCATTACAGACCAACAGATTAGTGAATTGCTAAATAAGGACCCTTTTTTCTAGGTTTTATCAATTAGTTTGCATTGTAGGTTGGGGTTGTAAACTATTTATTTATTGCATTAATATGGACCATTCACAAGTTTTATTATGAATCATAATACAGTTTTATTTTACATAGAGTACAGTGTATTACTAGTATTTAAAATACAGTTTAATACTAATTGCAAGTGTATTTATTAAAAGTCCATAATACATTTTAATCTAATAGCAAGTGTATTAAAAAGTCGTAATACAGGTTTAATACTAATAGAAGTGTCCTAAAAGTCGTAATACAGTTTAATACAATAGAAATGTGTATTAAGAGTCATAATACATTTTAATTACTATAGCAGTGTATTAAAAGTCTTTAATACAGTTTATTTTAATAGCAAGTGTATTAAAAGTTGTATATACAGTTTAATGTGTATTGAAAGTCATATTACAGTTTTATTCTAATAGCAAGTGTATTAAAAGTCATAATACATTTTAATACTTATAGCAAGTGTATTTAAAAGTATTTATACATATTATACTAATAGATAAGTGTATTAAAAGTCATATACAGTTTATTACTAATAGCAGGGTAATTAAAAGTCGTTATACAGTTTAGCTTACTAATAGCCAAGTGTATTAAAATCATTATACATTTTAATACTATTTAGCAAGTGTATTAAAAGTCGTAATACAGTTTATTTGTGTTATTAAAAGTCGTTATACAGTTTATTACTAATAGCAAAGTGTATAAAAGTATAATCAGTTTTAATACTAATAGCAAGTGTATTACAAGTTGTAATACAGTTTAATTACTAATAGAAGTGTATTAAAGTCAAAATACAGTTTAATACTATTAACAAGTGTATTAAAAAGTATTATTCAGTTTATTTTTTTTTTTTTTTTCTAATAGCAGTGTATTAAAAGTTGTTAATACAGTTTAATGTTGTATTAAAAGTTCATAATACATTTTAATACTAATAGCAAGTGTATTTAAAGTTCATTTAATACAGTTAATACTAAGCAAGGGTATTATTAAGACGTCATAATACAGGTTTAATACTTATAGCAAGTGTATTAACAGTCCTTCTACATTTTAATACTAATAGCTATTGATTCAACGTCATATTACATTTAAATTATAATAGAAGTGTATTGAAAGTTGTTATACAGTTTAATTACTAAGACATTGTTAAGCATGTGTATTATTAAAAGTCCGTATTACAGTTTATTTACTATTAGCAAGTGGATTAAATGTCATTAATACAGTTTTAAAGGTACATACCCACTTAGTTGCACAAATATTATTTATATCATAGGACATCATCGGAGACATTTTCTGTAAAATAAAATTCTTCAACCATTACCCCAGTATTGATTGGGAATATAAGGGGCGATAAACCGTGTTTCCTTAAAATGTTAACGGGGCCTTATATTTATTCTTGTAGTTATTTTTGGAATGTACATGATCATACTGTATAATCTGTCGATAATATTATTTCTTTCGGGTACGGCATTTAATTAGTTATAAAAATTAAAAAATACCGGTGCTATTTGACATATGACATTAGCTGATACCATCCGCGAGTCACTATCAGTAAAATAATTTTATAAATGATTCATTGCTGTTTATCGGGCACTGTATTTTTTAGAACTGGTGGAATCACTGACACAATTATACCACTTGTTTAATTATATAAAGAACGTGTTGTGCCTACGGAGGTGGGATGTATATAATAGCAAGCGTTATTAAGAGTCCATCATACATTTTATTACTAATAGCACAGTGCTTATACATGTACACGTGTTATAAATTTGTAAAATGATACCAAGTTACTACTTCAATGTTTTATTGCTGTGCTTATGCAATAAATTTTAAATCTAATCATCTGGTGTTAAGTTTAATATGATGTTTATGACTTAACATTCAACGCGAATTAAATTTTTGCTGTCCGCTGTATTTTTAAATTACATTTTTTCTCTACATATAAACATGTGTCTGGCAAGCTCTTGAGAATTCATTTCCAATGGAAATGATTCTAGAGAATCATTCATTGGAAATGATTCTAATAGTGATGTCAAACAATGCCTTTTTCTTTAGAAAAAAAGCTAACATGAAAAATAGCAAGACGACAGTTTTTGGTTCCCACATTTAGGGGTATTAATTATTTAAGGTGTTAACTGAATTCTGAAGATAACGCAGCATAGTCTCGCGCATAGCCTCGTTTCTTTTGAAACATTAACTTGTTTAATAAAAAATATACTCATTCAATCAGACTATGTAAGATCCTCTATGTAGTGTATACAAATGTCACTACTTCTCATGGTTGTACAAGGGGGCCAATATGACCATTGTATCTCTCAAATCTTCCAATTGGACATTACACCATGTATCTGTATGCATTATACTTGATTAATGTTAACATTTATGGCGTTGGTTACCATAGTGCTAACGAAAACGAGCATTCTGACATTAGACAGAGTGTTGGTTCACAGGCATTATGGTGCATACGGCTACAATAGCTGGTAAGATTACACTGGATATCTACTATGTAATAACAATCGCGGCACGACTGATTGGCTCCGTTGTTTTCGGTTAGTAGTTCTTTTATCAAAACCATTCGATTTGAATTATACACGACACATAAAAATGCTGCTGGGTTTATGAGGTTCGGCGATTAGTGTAGATCCAGATCAGCAGTGCATCTGCGTCTGATCAGGGAGCTACACTGATCTCCCTTACATCTTTGAAACACCGTTTTATTGGCTTCTATCAAGCAATATAGATTGTTTAGAGAGCTATCAACAGTGTTATACTTAATCAGGAGCTACATGGTCACAAAACCCATAAGACCCAAGTTCTCCATTAAATAGGGTGGTTATACTGTACCTACCCGGTGGAAAACCTTTAATTTCTCACTGCATGTCTCATGGTTGAACCTTATTTGCTTATGTCACTTTTCATCATGGTTGAAACATGTTTTTGCTTATTTCACTTTTCATCATCGTTGAAAATGAAATATGTTTGTTTATTTTCACTTTCATCATATTTCAACCATGTTTGCTTTTTTCTCGTTAATCTGGTGAACTGTTTGCGTTATTTCGCTTCACAAACCCAGGGGGCCGTAGCACTAAACTTCGTAGGACTAAAAATGTCGTAAAGTGCAACATTATGATTAGTCTGTAAATTGCACATTTACAATGTTTTCTTGTTCACAAGTATTGGGATTTACATTTATTGAGCATAGCTGCTTTGCTGCCTGATGCTAATAAATGTAATCGATCAATTGAAAAGATACAAGCGTCTTAAATTTGCACTTACGGAACATTTTAATCGTTACAATGTTTAGTGAAACGGGCACCTGATCTTACAGCTCTCATAAATTGTTAGATTAGAATGCTATTGTAGACAATAGTTCAATTGCATTCGTAAAATCCAAAAATAATTTAATGTGTCTCGTAAAGGCTATGTGATATTGTTTAGATGAACATTTTGATACATTGCATAATTTTGTTATTGAGACAAGTTATATTATTAGGATTTAAAACATTCCTGGTATATTGGGGTTACTTAATTAATGGTATACCTTACTGTTGGAACGGATATATGATATCCAGTTTCATCGGTTCTACTTACCTAATTTATTTTATGTCACACAAAATCATTTTACTTGCTGTGACTGTTCATCTTCAAAGTGTATATACAATGTATTTTGTCCTGTTTACTTTCTTTAACGTTCTGTATTTTAGTTATTACTGTATTTTACATGGAAGTAATATGTGTCAGACAGTATGGTAGAAAATGTATTTTCTACATCCTATTTGCAAAGCTAGTACCTATACTATTGACAGTAATTAAATTATATATATTTATTTTCCTTAATGTGTTTAAAGGCCTGTCAACAGCTGAGAGTAATTATTGTATGTATCTGAGATCAGAGAAAATCATGTAATCTTGGTAATTGTCATGGGTTGCATTAAATATGAAATGGACATATAGAGAGCCGAACCGAAGAATTCTTTCTGTATCTGAAATGTGTGTGTAAACTATTATGGCTCTGATCAAATAAAGCTCACGTCCTTGTACAATGATAACGATATATATGCTTGTTGAAAACGCATGACGGGTGTGGGTGTTTCCACAGATGGAATGACATAACAGTGCAGATCACTGATCAGACTGGAGCGGATACTCAGGTCATCTGGATCTACATGGTCACAAAACCCAATAAGCCCCATTTCTCCAGTCACAGCACTTATACAGTGTTAGTAGCGACACGTACACATGAACCTTTCATAAGTATATGGTAGCGTAATAAAGTAAGAACAATATGTACTTGTAAAATAGTCATAGTAAATTCAGGGGGGTGAGGAATATATAGTTACTTTGTTTTAACATTGCTTCTCTGCTGTAGGACATTATGTAATCATATATGGGCATCAGCAATATATTGAAAACATAGTTAAGTACAATTACCAATGTTTCAATTATTAGTCACCGAGAGAGATTGGCTTAAGAGACACTTAGCGTAGTTGTTACCTTCAATAAGTAAATGCGAAAAGCGGACGGAGGAAATAGGACGGACGAACACTCAGGGGACTGTATCTGAAGCGTGCACGGATAGTATTGGTAGTGCAGTAGTTGCATCGCATTTAAACAAATTTATAAGTAAGGACAAGTATGCAAAAATAAATTAAATTATTATTACATGTAAAAATTCCCATGATTGAAATTTTGTGGCATATTCGAAACATAAAAAATGAAGAATAGAAACTCGATTCTATAAATGAATGGTATGGATAAAGGTATACTGTATTTTAAACACATATATGATTTATAGAATATTAAACTACTTTTATTGCTTCGTCGATATGAAAAATATATATAACATAAATTCTTTAGATTTTTTGAATTATTACTAAATTATTAAGTAAAATTAAAAACCGAATGGAACTAGAAATGAAAAAACGAGCCATTGCCTATTATTGAAACGCCCATATATGCCATAATTTGTGATTGTATCGATGCATATAAATAAATTGTATATAATTTAAGATTGGAATATCACGATTAGCACAACAAAACATATAATCAAATTTGGGAAAAAACGAAAATAAATAAACAAGATATAGAAATGGAAAAATCATTTTTTCATTTCATATTTAATGCCAATAATAAGTACAAAACTTAGAGCATTTCGTACAAATATTTGTTGAGACTAATTCGAAAACAAATGCCTTTCTATTCAAATGCAAATTAAACATACTAATTATGTGTAATTCTGTCATAATGAATGTGGATTCTTATAAGCAAGTATGTTTTGGGAGTGCAACGTCATACAACCTTTTGTTCGGATATCTACCTGCTATTGCTAACAAGTAGGTTAGACTACAATTGTAATTTAAAATATGATACATATCATTTTTGTATCGTTGGAGGATGACTGCAAAAAATAAACAATGCTTATAGCTTATTAATTCTTCTAGGAAATACAATATGTTATTTTTATAGTGCAAAAGATGATGAACGCAACCATCGGATTATGCCGTTTTAAAATATATCGAAGCCATCAATAATAATAGGAGGACTATTGCCACTATCAAGGATTAAAACTAGATATTTACTTCAAAATGGAGGGACTTTTAAGGAAATTAAATATGTAAAACATTCACCCTGCTATGTGTATCATTATTCTATATCAGCACAGAACATGTTAATAGACGTTACATTTCCTTTATTTTTATTTTGTTATACATTTTTGATAACCCTTTTTTCAGTATTTTATTTTTTCTCAATAAAAATACACGACCCTGATAACAAGTCTCATTGCCCAAAAACGCCAAATAAAACCCCTATTATTTATTTAAAAACTCAAGTTACATGTAGCCAAGCATCAATACGTTTATTGTTCCGACTGTTCATTGAAATGTAGCCATGCGTAATGAAATGACATATATATTACTTTGTTCATTGAATGCTTGTATATTCCGTGTCGTGTTTGTTCATGGTAGCAAAAAGATAATAAACTTGATGGCCGAGGCCTGCATGGTCGCGGCATTGGCGCGAGGCATGGACACTAACAAAAGTGATATAGTATAACGAAAAACTTTAAACCAAAAAAACTTTAGCAAAAAAAACTTTAACCGGGACCACACGTACGTACGTACGTAGCCAAAGTGCGACTTATCGCCGCTTTCCGCAAAGGACAGAAACCTTTAGGTAGTAAACAAAAAAAAAAAAAATCCATGGTAAAATGTGTGGGTGGGGGATGGTGAAAAAATACTTTGTTTTTTAACATTGTATCATATACTGCAGGAATCAGATTAATTCTGGCATATGGGCAATCAACATGTCTTATGTAAACCACTAATAGGTACATTGACTCACAAAGAAAAATACACGTAGTAACCATACGTTTTTAGAGTTATTAAGGTAGGTGTTTGCCCTTGAAAATTAAGTGGGTGGTGTAATTTAATAACGTGCCAATAAAAAAAACAAAATATTCTTTCACTCCGATTTAGCAGATAATTATTTAAATTGAACTTTATTCCTTGTATAGTTGTGAAGGCCTCAGGGAAATACATACAAAAACTGCCTATAAGTTGAGTTAATGATAAAATAAACAGTTGATTATCAATTGAAAAAATGTGATTTTTCACAATTGCCGAAAAGTCCGAGGGTGTGGTATATTTAAAATGGTGTATAACATTCATCCAGCGGGTTACAGAGAGTAGGAAATATGGCACAGCGATCGTAATTGAATTTAGTTGAGAAGAAAACAATCTGTCTGCAAAAATCCACAGGGTGGGGAGGGAGTTATCCTATTTTGGTGACGGCCTAAATAGCGTGGACAAATTTAATTAAACAATGTTATGACGTCCAAGGATTTAATATTTTGCACAATTACTGGTTAGCCTTTTTCAGCAAAAAAAGAGAATCTTTTGTTAAATATTAGAAGCTTATACCAAATAGTCAATAGTTATTTATACATCAAGTATGCCGTAGCGGCGCACGCCCAAAAAGTAGCATAATGTGTTGTTTGGCCTCAGTTTACTCCAGTTAAAAAACCCATTCCCCCCAACTCAAGTTATTGCTAGAAAACGGGTGTACTTAGACGTTTATTCATTCTAATGTCATCCCACGAAATTGGAAGTGAATGCCCTACTAATGGCTGAATCATGATTAGTTTTTTGAATATCAAACCCTGTCCATGAGTGTAGTGAAAAAAAAGGCGACCGTCTGTTTATAAGAATATACAAACCTTTCGAAAGACATAGGTTTTGTGTCTAGTGCAACAGCCATGTACACTTTAATATAGTTACATGACTGCCGTTGTTCGACATAGCTCACAGCGTGTTTCAAACGTACAGCACGTGGCCGTTTGCCATGGACTGTGGACAATGTATTCGGGGCCAAACCTACAACTACGAAATGTATTTGTTCATGGCACGTTACTAGAAACGCGCCATTGGAGTCATCAGTCCGTTCACAAAGATCACAATGCAATGTTGAAATTGTTGTGACTGCATTCACGCGCCGTGTACTGCGGCCCGGAAGATGCATTTGTAAACTCAGCTGTTTGAATGAGCAGATTATCTAAGTACGAAAGTAAGTATATATGCTCAAATTGCACGATTATTTCGACAGAAATGTAACAATACCAACGGGCTTCTATCAGGCATCTTAGGGAGAAGTGAGGGACATTAAGAGAAGTGATGAAAAAATCATATTTCCCTGATTTTTTTATCTTACTAATATTTATTGCGTAGCTGTCTTACCATTAATCTATGTTTGAAAAGCGGGGCGTGGGGTGGGGGGGGGGGGGGGGGGGGTGGGGGGGGCTGTATGTATGTACTACTTTAGGGGCAATTAGCAAAGTTTTCCATTTAATTGCACTTAAAAATATATTTAATGAACTAGGATGTGATACATTTGTATATTTAGTTAATCCAAAATGAATATTCACCAGTAGCTCCCGGAGCAAATATGTCCCGCCTTTCGAAATAGTATAATAATGCTCCTCTCATGTTTTTGCCCAGGGGGGGGGGGCGGCGGGCTGACCCAGGGGAATTTAAAGATAATTTCTTTTTTTGGAGTGTCTAATATCCACCTGGAGCCAAAATATTTTGATTAAATCCCCATTGTGGGTGATTCTTGTATATCAAATTCCCGGGGGTGGGGAATGGGCTTGTGGGGGGTGGGAGGGGGTGGGGATTGGTTTTCCTGCATGGAATGAACATGCGATCGCGAAAGCGCGACGCTTAACGGGTGGGGTTTGGGGCCTCCCCCAAGAAAATGTTGAAACATACACGGTAGACGCGATTTCCCGGCACATAGGACACTATTTCACCTTGCCTAAGTTATATCCTGCTGTGTTGATAAACAAAATTATTTTGATTATAAACTGATTATAAACGAGCAAAAATGTCAAATTGTGCTCTTGGCAATGCATGGCCCACTTTTTTCTTGCTTTAAATTTCGGATTGTTATTATGGTTCTAAAATGGGACTATGCAGTGTGCTGGGGGTTTGGGTGGTCATCGTACCACGATATTTTTGAAAACCTACAACGCGCTAGAGGTTTCCTGCTGGATTGCGCGAACGAAGGATCAAGGGTACACGGACAATGATGGATAAAACTGCAGATTTTTTTATTAGAAGCTGATTACATGTACTTGTTTCTTCTGTTGCTGTTTGTTTGAATAGATTTTTGCTATTGAAAAATTACCAGAGATGGCCTGTTTAAAGTGGCATGCATGGGTACAACAAACTGCAAGCACTTCACGAAAACAGAGGAGCACAGTTCTCTTGGAATGCCTGAATATTTTTTTCAAATTTACTATTAATTCAAGTTGCAACTAGAATATTTATAGCTTCAGATTATTAGGCTATTTAATACAAAGTAACGAAGACTTGTAAGAAGGTTCCGATTCACGGACTGGTGTCGTTCACTGAAAATGGGTTAATTATTATTTTGGAAACCATCAAACACATTTTTTTATCGACATCCAATACATTTACATTATATTCACTTATGAAGGATTGCACACAGTGGCTATAAACTTAAGACATATCTAACACTACTAGGACAGTATGCATATTTTACTGTAATTTTTCAGTGTAGATTCAGATGGCCAGCTCGTATTTAACTTTGGATAATAACGACGACGCGGAGACCTGTTTTTTTTTACGGAGTTACCTTTTTATTAAGACTTCTTTATGAAAATCCTGCCTTTTAATTTTCTTCCAAGGACCGCGGTTGATGTGGGGGGGGGGGGGGGGCGTCGCACTTACGGTACCAGAAAATGGAAATCAAAAATTTTTGGCAGCAGCTCCGCGCAAAACCTGATTTTATTTAATTTTTAACAAGACCGCGTTTGATGTGTGGTGGGTGGGGGGGGGGGGGGGGGGGGGGGTCGCACCGGTACTAGAAAGTGGAGAATAAAAAAATTTCGGCAGCAGCCCTCGCAAAAACTGCTTTTATAATTCCTTCCAAGGACCGCGGCTTGATGTGGGTGGGGGGGGGGGGGGGGGGGGGTGTGGGGGTGGGGGGGGGGGGTGTCACGTACTAGATCCTGAAAGTGGAAATCACAAATTTCGGCCGCAGCTCCCGCGCAAATCATGCTGTTATAATTTCTTCCAAGGGGGACGCGGTTGATGGGGGGGGGGGGGGGGGTGTGGGGGGGGGGGGGGGGTGGTGGTGGTATCACATTCCTACTATCTATCATGAAAAGTGAAAAAATCAAATATTTCGGCAGCGCTCCCGCGCAAAACCTGCGTTTAATGTATATAATTTCTTCAAGGGGAACGCGGATTGGATTATGCGAGGGGGGGGGATGGGGGGGGGGGGGGGCATCGCACGGTCGGTTACTAGATCCGGAAAGTGGAACAATCTAAAATTACGGCAGCTGCTCACGCCGCAAAACCTGCTTTAATTTTTAATAACTTCTTCCAAGACCCACGGTTGATGTGGGGGGGGGGGGGGGGGGGGGGGGTGGGCAATACATTGAAGCGCCTCTATTTTTTGGGAAATGAGTCATACGAATCTCCCCAATTACAACCCAATTAACGCACTTGGAAGGAGGGACACCCACCCCCGACAAATGCCGCTTTCCGTCGGGTAACGCTCCCACAATATCGATCGCGATTGCTGCGTTTTAAGCACGTACAGGCTAATATATGTTAGTGCCTATTGAGACTATAAATGTATTAAAAGAAACAGGCGTTTTACATTCCAATTATCGCAGAAACGCCACAACAATATCGCCTATCATTTAAAACCAATATGAAACAATGTTTGTTTGTTTAACATGTTTAAAAGAACATATTTTTTTGTATTATTTTGATATGTGGCTTGTGACTGGAGAAATGGGACCAGTGGGAGGGCATGTTGGATGATGCACAGACTGAATTGCGAACAGTGTCGCCTCTGATCAGACTGCGGCGGTATGTCATGCAGAAATGCTGTTATGGGGCTAGTTGACATGTTAACAGAAAGTTGAGATGATTTTTGTAAAAAAAAAAAAAAAAAAAAATTACAATTCAGCTTACCCCGCGTTAGCGGACCTGTTCCCGCGTATCGGTCGACAAAAACAGTCGATACGCGAAAGGGCTTGGGGAGAAACCCGCTATCACAACGCCTTTAATGTGTGTAAATAAATAATATTTATTATACGGCAAATCGCGAAAAAATGTGACATACGTCGAATCGATTTGGAAATCCGAATTAACTGAATATACCGTAAAATGTACGAACATCTCCTGCATACTTTACATACCTCTACATATGGTCTTAATTATGGGGATATTTTCCCCGCCCCTAACCGATTTTTCACAGATTCGCTATTAGTACGGATTCTTTCACGATGTCTTCTGCCATTTTTTGGTGTTGTTGTTGTGGGTAGAATTTGAGTGAATTTTCCTCCGCTAAAATTTCGGCGCACCGCGTTAGGTCTAAATTCCCCCTCACCGGGGGAACTCGGCCTAATTCTATTTCCTGGGACAACGGGAATCATTTGGTGTCATAATTCCCGCCCCTCGGGGACCAATTGGCTGTCTAATTCCCGGGGGTTGCCAGCCCGCCCCGCCCCCCCTGGGGGGGAAAACATTGTTAGGTGGATAAGGAGCTTGTAATAACTTTGGGGGGTTAGTGAGCACCTGGGCTTTCTGTAGAATCTGCGGGTGTTGGTAACAAATGCATGTATGAATATTAAAGCATAAACTGAACGTTAATTTTTTCCAAACACGGGAAATTTTTCAATGTCAGGTGACCTTGACCTTTGGGGTTTAGCGGGCACCAGTGCTTTCTGTAGGGTAGAATGATGGGGCGGCTTTGTTTCTGTAAGAATGATGAGGGTGTTGTTACAATGCATGTTTGTATGGGAATATTAAAGCATTAAACTGGCGTTAACTATTCAAACACGAAAATTTCTATGTCCTTGAACTTTTGGGTGTTAGGGGGCACCATGGGCTTTCTGTAGAATGATGCGGGATGTTGTTACAAATGCATGTAGGAAATATTAATAACATAATACATCAGCGTTAACTTTTCCAAAACACGGGGGAACATTCTAAGTAGTTGTACTTGTCCTTTGTTGTGTTAGCGGGGCACCATGGGCTTCTGTAGAATGATGGCGCTTTCTGTTGAATGATGAGGGATTGTTGTTACCAAATGCATTGCGATTGCATATTAAAAGCATACACTGAGCGTTAACTTTTTCCAAACATGGGAAATTTCGAAGTCAGCTGACTTGGACTTTGGGGTTTGCGGGGCACCATGGGCTTTCTGTAGAATGATGCGGGATGTTGGTTACAAATGGCAGGTTATGGATTTATTAAAACATTAAAACTCAGCGTTAACTTTTCCAAAAACACGGATACATTTTCTAAGTCATGACCTTGACCTGTGTGGATTAGCGTGGCACCATGGGCTTTCTGTTAGATGATGGCTTTCTGTAGAATGATGAGGATGTTGTTACAATGCATGTATTGAATAATTAAAGGGCATAATCTGAGCGTTAACTTCTTCCAAACAAGGAAATTTCGAAGTCTGCGACTTGACCTTTGGGGTGTGCGGGCACATGGGCTTTCTGTAGTAAGATGGGGATGTTGTTACAAATGCATATATGGAATATTAAAGCATATTAAAACTGAGCGTTATCTTTTCCAAACACGGACATTTTAATTTCAGTGACCTTGACCGTCGGGGTTAGCGGGCAACATGGGCTTTCTGTAGTGAATTGATGCGGGATGTTGGTTATTAATGCATGTATGTAATATCGAAAGCATAAAATGAGCGTTAACCTTTTCAAACACGACATTTTAGGGTCAGTGACCTTGACCGTTGGGGTTAGCTTTGGGTGGCCACTATGGGCTTTCTGTAGCATGATGTCTGGAGTTGTTACAAAAGCAGTATTGGAATATGTTAAAGCATATACTGAGCATTCATTTTTCCAAACACGGAACATTTCTAGTCAGCGACTTGATCTTTGGGGTTTTAGCGGCCACCATGGGGATTTCTGTAGAACTGGATGCGGGATGTTGTACAAAATGCATATGTTGGAATATTAAAGATTCATTGAGGAAAACAGAAGGTTACAATGATTATCCTGAGGCGTTAAGTTTTAGTAAACAGAGCGTAAACGCACAACTTAAGTTTGAATGCATGTGGAAAAGTAGGTCAAACTGAACCCATGGAAAAACTAGGTCAAGGTCACATGGGCTCCCTTGTGTGAGATGGTTGCACCACACAAAGAGTGAGGTAGCGGAGTACCAGTTAGGCCGCCAGTTCAGTTTTCGTATAATGGCACCGTGTGGGTGAATGAAATTTTTTAAATATTAACTTTTGTTGATTCAAATTCATTTTAATTGTTTAAAGGAAGTTTTTGTAGTTGATTTTGTATTTTATTCAGTTTTTACATGTATTAATTGATGAATGCTCATTCCAGGGCCAATTGGTACCTGTTCATTGATCAGAAATGGGCAAATACGAAATTGAGGGTATGTTGTGACAATAAACTGATCAATACAGCAGATTTTTCTGGGAGTTTCAATACGAGGAATTTATTTTCAGATAAAATCATGGAAGGGAACTGGTTTTGCACATGATAGTGCTTTGCTCTGGATGATGATTAAGAAACCACATACCAAATTCATTCTGTAGTATTCCGAAAGTAGCTTGGCACGGCATGGTTTTAAATGTTGAATATTTTACCTCAGAATTGGTCAATTATAAAGGGCTGCACCAAAGATATTCACATTCCTGCATAGGTAAGGGAGATAAACAGAGCAGAGCATTATGTATGTTTATGGTAAAAGAGTCTAGTGTGCCTAGATCACAAATGTCGAAACTCATATTGCTGTTGCCCACTTTTTTGGAATATTGAATAATACATACTGCGGGGCGTGAAATTGAATAATTTTAAATTATCTGGTCATGCCCCTTGAATGTATACGAAGGCATTCCACCAAGGGAATCAGAAGTTGAAATACATTAAAACCGAGCGTTAGATTTTCCAAAAACACGGAAATGCTAAGTCTGTGACCTCGACCTTTATGGTTAGCGGGCACAATGGGATTTCTGTAGAATGATGCGTAGATGTTGTTACAAATGGATGTATGGAATATTAAGGCATTCCATTGAGCGGAATCAGAAGTTACAATTGAATTAATGAAGGCGTTAGTTTTAGAATAACAACGCTAAACGCAAAATACTTAACGTTGAATGCATTTTGTGAAAAATTGGTTAATTGAACACTGTAAAAGTAGGTGAAGGTCACAGGGCTCCTCTGTGTGAGATGGTTACACCACGTGTTGATGTATACCAAGTATATGGAGGTGTTATAGTTCTAGTTTTCTGGAAAAATCTGAGTAAACGCTAAAACTTAACGTGAAATGTTGGACGCCGCCGCCGCCGGAAAAGTTATGTCCCGCTTTTGCTTTAAAATACAGAGGGACAATAAAAAATCGGGTGACGTTACACTTCAATTGGAAAAAAGTTGCAAAAGGACGAAACTGCCGAAATTGTCCGTGAATCGTGATATTTACAGACTATTTCATGTTTTCTGACAATAGAGTTAGCCATATTTGGTTGAAATAAATAGTTAGTAATGTTTTAGATAAACAGTATTTGTTTTCGGCATCAAAGGATTTCATTAGAATATATCGATTTTGTATTTACTTCTTTCACACTTTTCGGCGAAAAAGAAAGTTGCAATGGATGGGCCATCCGCATCCGCTGTGTAGGCACGAATCAGGTTCGTCAGGTGGAGCCTCACGTGGGTTATACCCACAATCGTAGCTAACGATTGGATGATATTTTTATTTCTTGAAATGAGATCCCACAAAGGTTCATAAGTGACAAAAAAGTTATGTAGAAACCTACGAACATTTGTTCGCCACCGAGGGACCCAGCTTTATAATTTTGCTAGCACCGACCCAGAAACGACCTCGCTCTGGTGGCCCGATAACATTGAGTGTTTGATGTGTTTGTTGGATTTGAGAGTTTTTGGAGGGTAAAACTATACCGGGTGCATGATCAATCGTGTATCTTCTTGCCGAACGGCCTTTCGCGACAGTAACCTGTCAATCATGCCACTTAGGGGTGGCCTTTACTTACCTGCGATTGGCTCTGTACTATAAAAATAACTTCGCCTCGGAGAATAAACCACATGTCAGCCGCATAGTTAAATGACACGCCGTGGCGTAATGGTGAGTGTGTCGGGATACTGATCCAAGGGTCGTGGGTTCGAGCCTGACTAGCGGGCTCGTGCGTTGTTGTGTTTGAGCAGACACTTTATTTCCACATGCTCCTGTCACCAAAGCGTAAAGGGGTTACCGATAATTCGTATTGCTCTGTAATACGATTTCCGGCTTCACTCAAAAATCTCTACCTCCGTTCTTTCTCCCATTCTTGGGAGGGGAGATGGCATGCAATGGTCCTAGAGCCAGTGCGCCGTTTAAATTATAAGCTAAAGAAATAAAGAATTAGCTCAGTCAGGTAGAGCAATCGGACTACGGGATCGAAAGGTCCTGAGGTTCCAATAGGCCGATTCGGCGTGTCATTGGGCAAGACACTTCGTGATAGCTTAGGCCCTATCGGTGGGACTTAATAGTCGGTCCCGGAACATGCAAGGTCATCGAACCAGTGCCGTCGTTAAGTCAAAGCATTTTAATTTAGAAATAACACATGCTTTGAACTGACATGATAGTAGCCAGAAGCAAGGTTTGGTAAGGGAATATTGAAAAATATCGACCCGTGACTTTATTGTACCGCGGGTATGTGTGATTTAATGAATCGCGTTAATGATGTGATGCAAATTTGGTCAAACAATAGGGTGTCGTAAATCAAATGGTGTTGTACAGTGTGGCAGACTGCAGTTTAGCGGGATATAGGTCATTGGTAGGGAAAATGGGGATTACCGGAACAAGTTGGTTCAGCTTTTTTTTTAAGTATTTCCGATATTTTGCGAGATTTTTTTTGGCGAAGTGAAACTTCTCCTATTCTTGCCACAAGGGCGGACTTGGACGGGACAAAAGTTGAACATCTGAATAACATTCGAACATGTCCTGCCGTGGTGTAGTAAATGTGTTTGTTTATGTTATTTTTAAACATTTGCCCTGGCACTCGGGGAACTGTTTGCACCCGCGGCTACGGCCTAGGGGTATAAAACAGTTTCCTCGTGCCACGGAAAAAAATTACCTACAGTTGGATTTGTCAAACCTTCTAAATATAAGTGCATTAGTAAAGATAATTAGTCCATATAGGAGGGAAAGGGGACCCAAAAAAATCACCGACGGTGGTGTTTTAAAATTAAATTGGTGTGAATCGTATACCTATTGTGGCAACAGTTGTGTGAGAGATGCAAGAACGTAACGGATTTAGAGATGTCAGCTGTTCAGCGTAGTGGTTTTTAAACCAGGTACTAGGCATCAATTGTTAAATGAAAGGAACAAATTGTTATTTCGTGGGAAAAAATTAATAAAATATCCATCCTCCCTGCGGGGGGTGCCATACAAAGTGGGTTTATGCTCACTCATTGCGCTTGCAATAAAAAAGCCGTGGACAGTATTTTTTTTTATAATAATGACGTTGATGTCATTTAAAACGTTGGTTCTGCGCCGGGGTGGTAGTCAGCGTGCGATCCTTTCAAATGGCATATATTAGTGATGTCCTGGAGATACTTTTAATGAAAAAATGTAATGAATAATCCCAACAAATTTGTAAACATGAATTCATCCACATACGCGGTATATTAGTTTATGTCGCGCCTGCCGAGGCATTTTGGACCGCAACTTGTCATGAGCATGTAATAAAGTAAGCAATCACAAAAAACCATCATAGAAGTGCGAAGTAAAACAAGAAAAAGGGTTTAGGTTTTTTTGAAGAAACTTTTTGGACATAAAATAAATGGCAAAGGGTTTTGCACAAATCATGTGAGGGTCAAAATGGTCGAAGGTCATGTTAATGGCACACATGGGTGTGTTCAAAAATGCTGACTGTATCAAAGTGAACAAACATTGAAGCAATCCATCAAGCAGTATTAATTGATATACGATGATATGAAAGAAAACTTGTACAAAATTTTTAAACTTTTTAAAGCAAAAATTGGCTACGTGTTTCCGCAAAAATGTGAAAGATAAAAAAAGGTCGAGTTCATCGTACAACTTTTAAAACTTTTTAAAAGCAAATAAATTGGCTAGTGTTTCCGCAAAATGTGACGATAAAAACGGTCGTAGGTCATCGTTACAAAACTTTTAAACTTTTTAAAGCAAAAATTGGGCTAGTGTTTCCGCAAAAATGTGAGATAAAAAATGGTCGAGGTCATGTTAATGGCAGCACAGCATGAGTGTTTTCCCAAATGCTACATGTATCAAAGTGTCCTAATATTGAAGCAAAGCTGTCAAGTATATTAGTTATAAATAATGACCTAAAGCTTGTACAAGCTTTGAACTGTTCGGGACGACGACGACGGGAGGACGACGAAGACAACGCGGACGACGACAAAAAAAAGTGGCGAATAAAGCAGGCACGACAATGACTGAGCAACTTCATGTCGATGGAAATTAATAAAATGGGAATTACTATGTCCACGAAACTTGTGACAACCAACATATGTGAGCTTGACCTGGGCTAGCGGGGGCGGGGAATCGATTGGGTATTTGTTACAGGGCGGGTAGAGGACAATTAAAGCATTTGTGTGAAATATTAAAGCAGATGAGTACAAGGAAACATAATTATAAGACATGTTGAGGTTCGGAAGGCACAAAGTATGTGACCTTGACCCTGGGCTTAGTGGGGGCGGCAAAAAATGTTGATTTGTCACAAGGCGGTAGAGGACCATTGGAGCATTGCGTGTGTGAAATGTGAAGCAGATCCGAGCAAGGCAACAGAAACTAGATTTGTCAGTAAGCGAGGCTTACGGAATACATTGGAGTGGGCCCATGTGCCCCTAAATATGTAAGGAAATACAGGTTATAACATATTTCTCTGATGTTAAGTTTTCTAAATATACTAAGTATTTTACCTTGACCATGGGATCAGCTGGGGTTGGACGGTCATGGATTTGGCGCAGCATGGTAGAAGCGCCTTACATGAATGCATGTGTGAAATATTAAGCATTTTAGATGAAGGAAATATAAGTTATAACATATTTCTCTGATGTTAAGTTTTGTAAAGAGACTAAGTATCTAACCTTGACCTTGGGATCAGCGGGGGATGGACGGTCATGGATTTGGCACCGCATGGTAGTAGAGCCGTACAGGAATGCATGTATGAAATATTAAGCATTTTAGATGAAGGAAATAGAAGTTATAGTATATTTCTCTGATGTTAAGTTTAGTGACGGATGCACGGACGCACAGACGCACGGACGCACGGACGCACGGACGCACGGATAGCCTGACACCAGTATACCCACCCCACCCCACCCCACCCCCACAACTTGTTGCGTAGGATATAATTATAAGCCACTTATTCGAGCGTTAAGGGTTAGTGACAGACAGATGGACAGATGGACTTTTTGGATATTTCTTTTGTTTTCTAGGTACCCAATACATATATTTTCTATTGTTCCAAGTACCCAACAAGAAACGGACAGGTGGGGATTATATATTGTACGTTAATTTAAAGGTACATGCCCACTCAGTAGGCACAACATGTTCTTTATATCAGAGACATCATGTTCTGGCAAAATAAACATTCATTCACCATTACCACACGTAAAGATTGGCATTATTATACATTTTATATCAGACCTGAATTTCTACACTGATATCAGGGACGATAACCGTGTTTCCTTAAAATGTTAATGGACATTATTATTTATTCTCTGAATTTTGTTTTTTTGATGTGCAATGGATCATATTTTAAAATCTGTCAAAAATATTATTTTTTCAGGCGACACATTTAATTAGTATAAATAATTAAAACATAGCATACCTCATTTGCATATTAAACTAGATTGGTCAGTAAACGAGGCTTATGGAATACCCCCGCGTGGGCCCATGTACCCCTAAATACGCAAACAAAAATCCAAGCGGGTGGGCTTGTGACCTTGACTCTGGGCACGAACGTGAATTTGTCACACGGTGGTAGAGGTCCATTGGAGCAATGCGTGTGTGAAATGTGAAGCAGATCCGAAGAAGGAAATAAAAGTTATAACCAATTTATCTCATGCTAAGTTTTGTAAAGAGACTAAGTATGTGGGGATTAGTCACAGCATGATAGTAGAGACTTAGAGGAATGTATGCATGCAACATTAAGAATTTTCGATGAAAGAAATAGAAGTTATAACATATTTCTCCGATATTAAGTTTTGTAAAGAGACTAAGTTTGTCACCTTGACCTTGGGATCAGCCGTGTTTGGATGGTCGTAGGTTTGTTACAGCATAATAGTACAACCTTAGAGGAATGCACAAGTGAAATATTAAGAATTTTCAATGAAGGAAATAGCAGTTATAACTTATTTCTCTAATGTTAAGTTTTGTAAAGAGACCAAGTATTTGACCTTGACCTTGGGATCAGCGGGGGTTGTACGGTCGTGGATTTGGCACAGCATGGTAGTAGAGCCTTACAGGAATGCATGTGTGAAATATTAATCATTTTAGATGAAGGAAATAGAAGTTATAACAATATTTCTCTGATATTAAATTTTGTAAACAGACAAAGTATTTGACCTTGGGATCAGCGGGGGTTGGACGATCGTGGATTTGGCACAGCATGGTAGTAGAGCCTTACAGAAATGCATGTGTGAAATAGCATGAATTGGGTATTAAGCATTTTCGTATGAAGGATAGAAGTTATAACAATATTTATCTGATGTTAAGTTTAGTGACGGACAACCTGACTCCAGTATACCCCCATAACTCGTTGCGGGGGTATAATGATGATATCTGTATAGCGGTCACTCATAATTTTTAGAACTGGTGGAATAGTGACACAATTATACACTTATTTAATTCCTATAAAGAACATCCTGTGCCTAATGGGTGGGCATGTACCTTTAATATTGCCTGCTGATCTCTGAACATAGCCGCCGGACACACAGGTTGAAGTAACGAACCAAGGTATATACATACATTAAATATACAAAAAATCATCAATCAGTGAACAAATGATAAGCTAAACAAAATATTTACTCCCTCCTATACACATTAACGTGTTATAAGATGGAGTAAAAAACAATCAGCGTATTTTTCCTCACTTATTGATGCTTTTAGGCACGTCACACTGATGCAGTGTATTGAGGGAGCAACTGTTGATTAGATTCAGCCGCTGTTTTCCGGCTCATTCTCTCCCAGATACAGATAGTAGGGCAGTAATGTTGGTTTATTGTCGTCGGTGCGATGGTGTGGGTGTTTGGTCAATAATAGTTGTTGTTTTTTATACACGGTGAAACGTTTGAATAGTAAATTGAATCTGTTGATGTAGTTGGGTGTCAGACATCACCATTGTGGGTGTCTTCATAAATGTTTAGTTAATATGTCTTTATTATTTGAAAGTATAATGGATTGTTTGTTTGTTTGCTGTTGGGGTTTAACGGCATATCAACATCGTTATTTAAAGGTCATTTAAGGCCGGGTCAATGGGTTTAGTACTAAATCCCATATATTACCTGTACAAGTGTTTAGTACTAAATCCCATATATTACCTGTACAAGTACATGTACATGTTCAAGTACATATACAAATGGGGGGGGGGGGGGCGGGGGGAATCCCAAAATCATAACTGAATATTTACAGTAACAAAACTATATAGTCAGCCCTGAAATCAGAATAATCCTGATCTGATGCCAGGTCCTCGCCACACCAGAATCAATTGGCCCCTCCCAAAAGCAGTAGGATCAGTAATAATGTTACTACTTTTATAATGGGCAATAACCCAACTCAACTCAAAGGTAACTAAAGAGCCAAAGATGAAAACGTACCTGAGGGCCAAACCAGGCAAATCGTGATTCCTATATGGAGGAACCCATACCGTTAATTTACGCCGTCTAATTCGCCCGACCACCACCCACTATAATGGATTGATGGGGAACATCAATTTTAATTGTTAGATTATATATGTTAGATCGGAAGATTTTCGGGTGTGCGAAGCCATGAACACTTCCATGTGTTTTCAAATTGATTCACGTAGTACAATAACAATGGCGCATCATTGTGCTCGCTTGAACTGTCTGACATGTGACACACATATTTCCGGTGTTGACTGTCATATCTGTCAAAATACAAACAAAGGCAAACTTATTTGTAAACTTGTTTCTGATAATTATCAAAAGTATTGTAAAGTGTGTGAAGCCACGTACACAGACTGTATATTTTTGTCTGTAAATATTCTATTCTGATTTTAGGATTTTCCTTCTTCCCTACGCATGAAACATATGGGATTTGGCCCTGTTAACCAACCTAAATGACTTTAGCTGATGATAAGCCATTTAACATCATTATATAAATAAATAATACTTATTAGTAATCTTGTGGAGCTAACCTAGTTTCAGTACTTTCAGTACTTTGATTGCTGGGGGAAACCATTGAATGTAATATGTATTGACTCCAATACTCACCTTGGTGTGTCTGTTGTGTCTGGCATTGGGTTACTGGTACACTCATAGTCTCTGCCACTGGACATTGGTTTTGACATGCTCTGAGGCACGACGTCCGCCCATTCCGGCAAATCTCGTAACACCGTAGGCAATCACTAGCAGGGTCTTTGTAAGCCATACCGTCATGGAAGATGTGCTTTTGATAGTGAATTGGGCCACACGTGTCCTCACTGTCCACCACGATGATGACATGCGTTGTTAAATATTCTGAAAGTATGAGTTTAAAATATGGCGTATTTCATGATCAACATTCTAGGGGAACATTCTTTTCCGAAACCTGAAACAAACAAATCCAGATTATCCAGATTATAATTCACTTAAAAATGCATTTCTTGTACAAGTACTTTTATTGTAGAACAAGTGAATCTTCAGTAAAGCCTCCGATCTACATATTAAACATTCCATATGATTTTGTACCTAAGAGCATGTGCGATTTTTCATGCAAGACATGTACAGAAACTGATATTTTCTGTAAATGACGTAGAAAAATGATGAAATTTGCATATGTGCGGAATTCAGTTCCGCATTTGCTATGAAAACATCGTCATCTTACGAAGTCATTTAAGAAAAGTATCCTAAATTTTGTAAAATATTTTTCATGAGATGTCGTACATGTTGGTCTTGTTACAAAATCACATGGAATGTCTCATATGTGGCTGTGACTGGAGAAAAGGGGCTTATGTGCTTTGCGACCAGTGCAGAGTCAGATCAGCCTGTGCATCTGCACAGTGTGATCAGGATCTGCTCTGTTCGCCATTCAAATCATGTTTTCTAACAAGCAATATTGATCGTTATCAAGCTACATGCGCGTTCTATTTGATCAAGTGTTATCTAAGACATAAGTAGAAAGGTTGTCTTCTATTTCCATTTGATATGCCTATCGAAAGAAGCCAAACACACTTAATATAAATATAGCATACCGTGACGTGAGGAAGCTATTGGTGAAGATAATGGTCCAACTAACGGAATAGGAGATATTCCACATTTGGACGTACCTCTAAAATTGTTGACACCAAGGTGAAGGTCACCAAGGTGAAGGTCAGCCAAATTACACTGGGAGATATCAATCAATGTGAAGAAGCTATTGGTGAAGTTTGGAGACGATCTGACTAACGGATCAAGAGATATTCAACATTTGGATGTATGTCCAACATTATTGACATGAAGGTCAGGATCACCATGATCACGGTCAACTGAATGAAACTAGGTGGATAGCCATCATTGCGAGGAAGCTATTGATGAAGTTTGGTAAGGATCCGACTAACGGATCAAGACATATGGACATTTGGACATATGTACAAAATGATTGACACAAAGGTTTAGGTTACGAAGGTGAAGATGAAGGTCACCCAAATGACACTGGGTGGATATACATCAATGTTAGAAAGCTATTGAAGAAATTTGGTAAATGATCCGACTAACGGATCAAGAGATATGCAAAATTTGGACTATGTCCAAAATTGACACCCCACAAAAGATAAGGTCACCATGGTGAAGATCAAGGTCACACTTGATGGATAGCTATCAATTTTAGAAAGCTGTTGATAAAGTTTGATAATGATCCGACTAACAGAGCAAGAGATATTGTAAATTTACGTCAACAATTATTGACGACGACGACGTCGCCGGATTTGTGACCGCTATGTCCTACTTTCCACTATCATTGGTGAGACTAAGAGTATCCTTCATATACACTGGTGTGTGACTAAGAGTATTCCATATATACTCCGGTGTGTGACAAGGATATTCCACCCGAGTGGTCAGAATATGTTGTCAGAAACGAGGCTTCGCCGAGTGACGACATATTCTGACCACGAGGGTGGAATATCCTTAGTCACACACCGGAGTATATATGGAATACTTTTTCTCGCATACCTACTAAGCACAGAATCATGTTTATCCATAGTATGCCATCAACGAACCACCATGGTATAATACTAACTTTTTTTCTTTATATGCTATCTCCAAAGCAACCACTCGATCGCATTACCCGTATCAACAAATGGGTGTAAACAAAGTTTACACCAACAAATTAGAGTCTCCTACATTGGATCGAAACATTTAACACATAACGGTCCAATAAAAATACGGTCTGAAGACGCCCATGACATGATGTGTAAACCCAATTACTACATACACAAAGTAAATAGGACGCAGTACGAGACAAACTCGGATAAATATTGAAAATAGACCATATATCCTCCATTCAAATTTGTGCAGTAATGTTTACAGAATCATTTTCATTGTTTTTATTTTGAGTATTTATTGCAATTCCGAGACGCTGTCTTCAATTACGCAAATATCAGTCCGCCGAAAGTTTCACTCTGACGGACATTTGTCATTTCAACACGTTGCCGTTTTCAAGAAATTCTTGCTCACTGGATTATTAAACAAATATTCCAACCACTATCAACTGTCACTATGCACATGTTTCGGGAAGAATCAACAACATACGAGGTAAATAGTTTGCTGTCAATTACATGTGTAATAATAATAATCATGTATTCAGTATTCGGCCAACTGATTTACAGACGCCCCTTACACAACTCGTCCCACAAATTTACGCAACTTTGATAAAACTGGATAAAACATGAAATAAATAATAGCCTACATAACAAATCCAGAGCGACGTTGTTTACATTGTTGTTTACTGACAGTACTGTGTGAGAGCGTGTGTTTGTAAACAATCCAGACGACGTTTGGAAGCCAGTACACAAAAGTAGTTCCGGCAGTGTGTGACAGGTCGGCCGTGTGAGATAGCCGTGTGGACCGGGGGGGGGGGGGAAAAAAAATCCCACCATGGGGGGGGGGGGGGGGGGGGGGGGGGGGGGGGTTGTGTGAGACAGGAAAAATCCCACATGGGGCGAAAAGGCTTCGGAAATAACATTGTAAATGGACTTTTTATGGGTATGCGAGAAAAGGATATTCCACCCGAGTGGGCCAGAAAATGTTGTCAGAAACGAGGCTTGCCGAGTTTCTGACGACATTTTCTGGAAACGAGGGTGGAATATCCTTGTCCCACACCAGTGCATATGATGGATACTTTTTCTCGCCCCTTTATATAACATATTTGCGAATCTTAAAATATTTATCTGACCCAGAATAAGACTCAACTTTTTATTCTCTGAATTTATGCGACTTTTGATACGTCCAACGGGTTTGCCATATCAACAAATGGGTTAAAACAAAATGTTCACCCACGAATTGGACGCTGATGCCATTTCAGTGGATCGTTTACAAATTATTATCAAAGTAATCTTCAGTGCCATCACCATTCAGCCCTGACAATGACAAAATGTACGTCGCACATTGCTGACGTCATCAAACTTAAAACGACGTCAGTAAATAAACACGTCAACAACCATTGAAAAACATAAACATAACACGTATTAATTATTGTATGGTATAATTGTAAGACACATTAGCCATACTATTGCGCTATTAGACAATTTGTCGTTGCTAGATGTGAGAGAAGCGCATGTCGGGTGAGACAAGGAAATCTCACACGGGAGTGACTATGCGAATATCCTTGTCTCGGACACCTGGTGGGCAAGAAAAAAATCATCTTGTTTTACGTCATTATGTCGCAATTCATGTAATAGCGACGTTGCCCGCCAACAACGTGCCGCTATTGACAATGTCATGGAGATTAATGACGTCAAACACACATTAACCACAATCAACAACGTTACAAGATAATGGTGGGGCACGCTATACATTGAATGGGCATTTCCGCAATGAACTTCAGGTAGGTGTAAATATTACGTAGTATAGTTGGCCTGGTTGGATCTGTCTAATGGCGGAGTGGGAGAAAGGCAATTGCCTGTGGTTCACTGACTGACAAAGAGCGAACACCCAGACCAGTAGCTGATTTCACCAATATACTTATCTAGTATACTTTGAGGGAGAAATTTCAATTTAAGGATAAATTTATTAATTTTTATTATACTGTATTTATTACATTATGACAGCGATTTTGGCTGTGATAAGGTAATAAATTCAGTATAATAATTATGCATACTTTTAATCATCAAATATATACAGTTGTTAGTTCTATATGACATAATGCATTTCTGGAAAAATAAATGATTACTCCCTCAAAGTATACTTCGCTAGATAAGTAAGCATTGCAATTTTGATGAAATCAGCTACTGACTGAGCGAATGTGCAGCCTGGTCTGGGTCTACGCTGATCACAGATGTAACTAGACATGTGGCATGTCGGCACACGAATGCCCCCGCTGGCATATTTGATTATAAGCCATTTACCCGAGCGTTAAGGTTTCGAGCGCACCAAGTCTGTGAGCTTGACCCTGGGCTTAGCGGGGGCGGGACGAATGTGGATTTGTCACAGGACGGTAGAGGAGCATTGGAGCAATGATGTGTGTGAAATGTGAAGCAGATCGGAGCAAGGAAACAGCAATTACAAGCCATTTACCCGAGCGTTAAGGTTTCAAACGCACCAAGTATGTGACCTTGACCCTGGGCTTAGCGGTGGCGTGACGAATGTGGATTTGTCACAGGGCAGTAGAGGACCATTGAAGCAATGCATGTGTGAAATGTGAAGCAGATCTAAGCAAGGAAACATAAATTATAAGCCATTTACCCGAGCATTAAGGTTTCGAACGCACCAAGTCTGTGACCTTGACCCTGGGCTTAGCGGGGGCGGGACGAATGTGGATTTGTCACAGGGCGGTAGAGGACCATTGGAGCAATGCGTGGAGCAATGCGTGTGTGAAATGTGAAGCAGATCCGAGCAAGGAAACCGAAATTATAAGCCATTTACTCGAGCATTAAGGTTTCGACCGCACCAAGTATATGACCTTGACCATGGGCTTAGCGGGGGTGGGACGAATGTGGATTTGTCACAGGACGGTAGAGGACCATTGGAGCACTGTGTGTGTGAAATTGCAAGCAGATCCGAGCAAGGAAACAAAAATTATAAGTCATTTACTCAAGCGTTAAGGTTTCGAATGCACCAAGTCTGTGACCTTCAGAGCAATGGGGTTGTGAAATATCAAGCAGATCCACGTAAGGAAACAGACATTATAAGACACTTATCCGAGTTTCGAACACACCAAGTATGTGACATTGACACTGAGCTTAGCGGGGTTGGGACGATAGTGGATTTGGCACATGGTGGTAGAGGACCATTAGAGCAATGCGTGTGTGAAATATCAACCAGATCCATGAAAGGAAACAGACAATATAAGACACTTACCCGAGCGTTAAGGTTTCAAACGCACCAAGTATGTGTAGACCATGGGCTTAGAAGGGGCGGGATTATCATGCATTTTTCACAGGGAAATAGAGGACCATTAGAGCAAAGGATGTGAGAAATATCAAGCAGATCCGTGCAAGGAAACAGAAATTACAAGACATTTACCTGAGCGTTAAGGTTTCAAATGCACCAAGTCTGTGACCTTGACCCTGTGCTTAGCGGGGGCAGGATGAATGTGGATTTTTCACAGGATGGCAGAGGACTATTGGAGCAATGCGTGTGTGAAATGTGAAGCAGATCCGAGCAAGGAAACAGAAATGATATGCCATTTACCCGAGCGTTAAGGTTTCAAACACACCACGTCTGTGACCTTGACCCTGTGCTTAGCGGGGGGGGGGGGGGTGAATTTGGATTTGTCACAGGGCAGTAGAGGACCATTGGAGCAATGCGTGTGTGGAATGTGAAGCAGATCCGAGCAAGGAAACAGAAATTATAAGCCATTTACCCGAGCGTTAAGGTTTCGAATGCACCAAGTCTGTGACCTTGACCCTGGGCTTGGCCGGGGCGGGACGAATGTGAATTAGAGGACCATTGGAGCAATGTGTGTGTGACATATGAAGCAGATCCGAGCAAGGAAACATAAATTATAAGCCATTTACTCGAGCGTTAAGGTTTCGGTACGTACGTACGTACGTACGTACGTACGTGTACGGACGCCGGTAACACTATATGCCCCCCTCACCATTCGGTGGCGGGGGCATTATAAGCCATTTACCCGAGCGTTAAGGTTTCGGGACGTACGTACGTACGTACGGACAGACGCCGGTAACACTATAAGCCCCCCTCACCATTCGGTGGCGGGGGCATAATAAGCCATTTACCCGAGCGTTAAGGTTTCGAACGCACCAAGTCTGTTACCTTGACCCTGGGCTTAGCGCGGGAGGAACAAATGTGGATTTATCACAGGGCGGTAGAAGACCATTGGAGCAATGCGTGTGTGAAATGTCAAGCAGATCGGAGCAAGGAAACATAAATTATAAGCCATTTACTCGAGCGTTAAGGTTTCGGTACGTACGTACGTACGTACGTACGTACGTACGTACGTACGTACGGACGCCGGTAACACTATTTGCCCCCCTCACCATTCGGTGGCGGGGGCATTATAAGCCATTTACTCGAGCGTTAAGGTTTCGAACGCACCAAGTCTGTGACGTTGACCCTGGGCTTAGCTGGGGCGGGATAAATGTGGAATTTGTCACAGGGCGGTAGAGGTCCATTGGAGCAATGCGTGTGTGAAATGTCAAGCAGATCGGAGCAAGGAAACATAAATTATAAGCCATTTACTCGAGCGTTAAGGTTTCGGGACGTACGTACGTACGTACGGACGCCGGTAACACTATATGCCCCCCCCCCCCCTCACCATTCGGTTTGTCCAACGAGAGACTCAATTTATTTCAGATGCTGTAGAACTATTAGGTTCTGTTGGTACCTGTGCCAGGTGATGACGAAGCCAGTTTGGCCCTTTCCTTCACCTCATGTCGGTTGATGATCTCCCTCTGCCCATCTCCCGCCGTTTCTGACACTACGAATATACAAAGAAAGACCTTTATCAACTGGCCCCATTGCTAGCAAAGTGGCTTAATAATAGGTACAACTTGATAAAATGGCACAATTTAGAAGTTGGTCAGTGTATCTCCCGAGCAGCGAGTAATGCTCTTATTTCTGATCCCTATCAACATGCACAATGTATGACTTGATTAAACTGTACAGCTACAGTGCAACCTCACTACAACAGCCGCCCATGGGAAGACTGGCTGTTGTAGAGAGGTGGCCGTTGTAGGGAGGTTATTGCTGAATTAAATTTTGTTCTCTGCTGTTTATTTGTTTTCTTCGATAATTCTCATCAAATACATGCTTTGACAGCATTTTAGAATGATTCTACTGGAAATGATTATAAAGTGCTCTCAAAACATGTTTTTGAGAAAGAATACAAAAGCAACATCATAAGACAATGTTCGTGCTCAGCAGTCTAAGGGTGAGACATAGCGGAAATCATCCATTTGGGATATACACTAGAGGCTGTTTCAGAGAGGGTGTTGTTGTAGAGGTGGCCATTCGGGGAAGTTCGCTTGCATAGAAGAATGTCCCACTTGACATGCTGGATGATCCACCAATTCCACGAGTTTTTACTACAAGGCGAACGACGGGGAGTGTCTCACCCACAAGGTCAAGGTCACAATATGAGAAAGTCCACGGTCAAAGATCACTGTCACCAAGGTCATAGTCACACAAATGACACTGGGTGGATAACCATCAGAGTGAGGAAGGAATCTATTGGTGAAGTTTGGTAATGGGAGATAATCCATGGCCCGATACCAAATGAAAAATCGAAATTAACTTTACGCAAGCACAGTAATCAAGTAAGTGATGTATATTTCTGTAGCGGTTATCTACATTATGAAAGAGCTTTGGGTGGCTAGCTTGGATATATGTTACTCGCAACACTTTCCCAGTAACCCATGTATACAGCTAATAGCAACTGTTAATCCATGACATGTCGCATACCATGCACAGGTATCTAAATATACATTTCTTTTTCTATTTTCTTCAAAGAACATATACTCCTGTGCAGAAATAATGTACTTCAGTCCGTAACAGTGTGTACCTTCAGCATGAAAAGGGTTAATGTACGCACCACGGTCATTTGTGTCGTATTGTGTTGGTGCCAGCGTGGTGTATATGTAGGGCCGACACTTCAAACAGAACTGATGGCAGGGGACCTTGAGAATCGAGGAGTAGCACCACTGCAGGCACATGACACAGGCCTTTCCCGGGTTTCTGTATGTAATTCTCTGATCCATGTTGTTGCCAGGCACGTCGCCATCCAGAGCACCACGTAAGCCGACAGACACGTTGCCATCCAGTGCACCACGCAAGCCGTCAAACCCGTCGCCATCCTGGGCACCATGCAAGCCGTCAAACCCGTCGCCATCCTGGGCACCATGCAAGCCGTCAAACCCGTCGCCATCCTGGGCACCATGCAAGCCGTCAAACCCGTCGCCACCTGGGCACCATGCAAGCCGTCAAACCCGTCGCCATCCTGGGCACCATGCAAGCCGTCAAACCCGTCGCCATCCAGGGCACCATGCAAGCGGTCAAACCAGTCGCCATCCTGGGCACCATGCAAGCCGTCAAACCCGTCGCCATCCTGGGCACCACGCAAGCCGTCAAACATGTCACCAGATACAAGGCCAGAAACGCCATAAAAAAGTCTCCCAAACACGCAGCCATACACACTGGCCAACAGGAAGACCAGGAAGACCAGGATCTACAATACAATTAAAGAATAAAACCATGGGCAGATGTGAATACTGTGGAATGAAAAACATTTGGTCTGTTTAAAGGTACATGCCCACTCAGTAGACACAAAATGTTATTTATATCAGAAACATCATCCGAGACATTTTCTGGCAAAATAAACATTCAATTACAATTACCCCACGTAATGACTGGCATTATTATACATTTTATATGAGACATAAATTTCCACACTGATATCAGGGGCGATAACCGTGTTTCCTTAAAATGTTAACGGACATTACTATTTATTCTCTGTATGTGCAATGATCATACTTTATAATCTGTCGAAAATATTATTTTTTCAGGAGACGCATTTAATTAGTATAAATAATTTAAAAAATATCATGCCTCATTTGCATATGAAAATAGCCTGATACCACCGCGCGTCACTATCAGTAAAATAAACATTACTAAATGATTATATCCGTATAGCGGGCACTTTTTTAGAACTGGTGGAATAGTGACACAATTATACACTTATATAATTCCTATAAAGAACATGTTGTGCCTACTGAGTGGGCATGTACCGTTAAAGTGTGAGGACTCCGAAGGACTAATCTCAAACTTTTAGACAGACAAAAAGTTGTGTAGACCTTAGTAACTACAACAGCCCGTGGTTTTATTACTTATACATGGATTTACATTGCATTTTGTGATTGTTTCAACCATGTAAATAACCAAATTTGGAAGCTGTGCATACTGAAGCTGTCGGAATAGTGCGACCAAACTTTTCAACATAGCAATACTCTATCAGGAACTCAATATTAGTCCGACAGCCGGAGGCTTAACCTTGTTTTAATTAACATAGTTTTTTTATTGGCGATTTTCCCTATCCATACCATCCACATCCAGAATCCGGCTGATGACACTCTGTCATCCTTGAGCGTTTTGAGAAATTTGCATAGTTTCAAAATGGCCGCCAAACAGTTATAGTATGCCATGTGAGGTATTGAACTAACTTAAGAGCGTAAAGTGGATTTACTTGACTTATCAGATAAGCGGTCAACATTTTTGATATTCAATTCAATTCACTGTGACATGAAAAAAATAAAAAATGGCCGCCAAATGTGACATATTTTACATATATCTACTCTCACACTCTATATCCAGGCAAACATGATACTGATATTGGATATATTGACACAATAAACGCTTTCAGTACGTTCGGTATGTTCGTAGACAAGTTGTTGAACAGGGGAAGTACCAGATGGCCGCCATATATAAATATATTATCATATAACAAAAATGTAAACGACTGATAATTACGTATATAACTGCATATTAGCGCCATATAGTATACATTGGTATAGATGTATTGGATTTAGGAATACATGTACACTGAACGTTTACAGTAACTTAGAAATATAATTAAATAACTGTGCCAATAGCAGAAGTAAACAAGAGCTGTAGGAGAACAGCATAGCTCGACTACGAGGGTTGTCGATGTACACATAGCTTGACAAAGAAGGTGGCTGTGGCCTGCATAAAAACCTTAACCAAGGTTGACTAAAAACCTTAACCAAGGGAAAGTAAGTAAGTAATTCAAGGTTAAATATAGGTCAATGTCAATATGTCAATATTTGGGGTTATTGATGTACATCACTAGGAGATGAAGTTTTCCAAGTATGGTTTCTGTAGGCCCAGAAGTATTCCATATACAAGCTTGACTAAAAACCGTAACCAAGGGGAAATAACTAAGTAATCCAAGGATAAAAGTAGGTCAAGGTCAAATATAGGTCAGGGATTATTGATGTACATCACTAGGAGATGAAGTTGTCCAAGTATGGTTGATGTAGGCCCAGGAGTATTCCATATACAAGCTTGACTATAAACATTAACCAAGTAATTCAAGGTTAAATGTAGATGAAGGTAAAATAAAGGTCAGGGGTTATTGATGTACATCTCAATGAGAAAAAGTTATGCAAGTATGGTGTCTGGATGCACAATAGTATTCCATGTACAAGCTTGATTAAAAACCTTAACCAAGGTTGACTAAAAACCTTAACCAAAGGGAATTAAGTAAGTAATTCAAGAGGAAATGTAGGTGAAGGTCAAATATAGGTCAGGGGTTATTGATGCACATCACTAGGAGATGAAGTTGTCCAAGTACGGTGGGTGTAGGGCCTGTAGTATTCCATATACAAGCTTGACTAAAAACCATAACCAAGGGGAAATTAACTAAGTAATTGAAGAGGAAAAGGAACAAAAATAGATCATGTAGGCAAGGTCAAATTAGATCAGTTATTGATGTACATACCTATGAGAAAAGGTTGTCCAAGTATGGTGTTTGTATGCACAATAGTATTCCATGTACCAGCTTGACTAAAAACCTTAACCAAGCTTGACTAAAAACGTTAACCAAGGGGAATTAAGTAAGTAATTCAAGAGGAAATGTAGGTGAAGGTCAAATATAGATCAGGGGTTATTGATGTACATCACTAGGAGATGAAGTTGTCCAAGTATGGTGGGTGTAGGGCCAGTATTGCATCATACAAGCTTGACTAAAAACCTTAACCAAGGGGAATTAAGTAAGTAATTCAAGAGGAAATGTAGGTCAAGGTCAAATATAGATCAGGGGTTATTGATGTGCATCACTAGGAGATGAAGTTGTCCAAGTATGGTGGGTGTAGGGCCAGTAGTATTGCATATACAAGCTTGACTAAAAACCTTAACCAAGGTTGATTAAAAACCTTAACCAATAAGGGGGAATTAAGTAAGTAATTCAAGAGGAAATGTAGGTCAAGGTCAAATATAGATCAGGGGTTATTGATGTACATCACTAGGAGATGAAGTTGTCCAAGTATGTTGGGTGTAGGGCCAGTAGTATTGCATATACAAGCTTGACTAAAAACCTTAACCAAAGCGTGACGGTGACGCCGACGCCGACGCCGACGCCGACGCCGGGGTGACAACATAAGCTCTACTTATTCTTCGAATAGTCGAGCTAAAAATGGCCGCCAAATATTAAAAAAAAAGTCAAGTTGCCTTATACTGCGCAAATTGCATAATAATTAATGGGGCTATTGATTAATTTAAGCATATTAGTATACATATGTCATGTTTATGGACACATTGAACGATTTATGTAATTTTGAAATGCAATATTAGACAATTGTGTCAATAGAAGAAGCTTTAGATGGTCGCCAGATATAAATTACCTTGCAATGACAATCATATTGTGTTATGATTAAAACATGAAATGTCACGTTGACCTAATTCAAAGAAAAAACATATTTATGTCAACCTTTTTATGTAATTAGACACGTGTTCCAATAGCAGAAGTCCAAGACGGCTGCCAAATATAAATTATAGCAATTATCGTTTAATAATTAAGTCATATAATGAAGTTCAGTCCAGCTCCATAGGGAGCACACTGTTAGAGCAATATTTTACTTCTGAATAAAGTAACATGTTCTATAACTTCTTTATACATGTACGCTCACACACGTGTCACTACATGTAGCAGACTTCCAAGTTGGTATTTCAATATAACTAGATTACATTATAGTAACAATCAAATCGTTTATAATAGCTATTTTTCTAGTTACCATTCTTGGTTTTGCAAATAATGCTGTTCTTCAGCAAATGTATTAGTTATCATACCGATGAACCTGTCTGCCAATATAACCATGCAATTTCATACGTTATATATCAAAAGTGCTATATTTTATAAAAAAGTTAAAATCGGACAAATGGTGTAATGTTATCTGCTAACACAGGTATTGACAACTACATGTTCAAATGGAGTGTTTTCACAATGCTTGTTTTCCACTTTTCTGGCGAACACCACATGCATCCACTCAATTGGTGCAATGAATTCACTTAGCCAAGATGTTATTAATTTATGTGTAACGTATGGATTGTCATGTAAAGATTGCAACATTTCTACAAATGTATGTCAATGACGATCGCATACTAATGCCATGATTATTTTAAATAGAGAACACAGTAGAAAAGTGAGACCCATAAACCCAGAAACCAACGCAATAAATAAATACTTCCTAATAAACAAATGACATGCGCATATCGGTGGTCGCAAAACCTTCAACGCGGCACTACAAAAACAGAGCAAGCACAACAACTATTCCCCTATGAACTACTGGTAAAGTAATAGGAAAATCAAATCCCAACAAAGTACAGTACACGGAGACATGACAAGAAGGATGCCACCTTGGACAGAACAGTGAATAAAACAGACCACTTGTATGGTTGAACCTGTTTAACAAACCTCCCGCTTACCTCGCCATCATGCTTCAAAAGGACAGCAACATATGTACAAGGCAATCAAAAAAGATTATATATCATATGCTAAAGACAAACTATAATCACAACGAAATACACAGTATACCTGAAATGAAAGTTAATATTGTAATAATGACTATAAGAAAAGAAGAAGATATGATGACACAAAAACTCTAGCCACAAGGGATGACAGTTACGTTGTTCCGCATTGTCATATAAGTATAGTAAATTTCGTGATTACTGCACTCATTATATCCATTGTATGGTACCTTGAGTATTTAGTAGTGGCACAACTGGAATGAATGTCATATATATCATTTCTATGTGTATTAGTTGCATCAACACTATAGTATTTATTCTACATTATATCAGTGTTTTTTCTCAGAATTATTGAATTTGTGATTAAATTTGATTTCTTTGTTCAGCATTTACGAACTCTGACGATTTCATATCTTATTATCTTAAAATATCATGTGCATGCACTCCATATTGAGTTTTATGTAATAAAATCAAGTGCACATGTATGTCAGACGTTGAATTCCGACTTATCATTGAAAAGAAGAATGGTATAGAAACATTACATTATCTCATCATACAAATATATTTTGCTCTACAATCAATAACAATTTGAATTTATATCAATTACTTGCAGTTTACCAAATGATAAGTGATATCAAAAGCTTGTACATCAATCACTATGTACATACCGTCCTTTTGTGGAAATTATGTACATTTCGCAGAAAAAAAACTTATGTCACAATGTATGCATGTTAAACTGGTTTAACGCAAGTAATGTTAGCCAGAAACTGGAATAATGCTAAAGGAACGCTGGAAATATATAGATGTATCATTTGTACTAGCCAGGTTAGCCATTTCGTGTGATTTGACAGTAAACATGTTGAGCAGTGAAGCTTTTGGAACCAATGGTATGAAAGAAAACCTCTTGTAGTTATTCAAATTAGGAAGTCATTAAAGTTTACTGTAAAATTCCACACTACATCTTCCTGCCAATGCCCCACTATATAAGTTTGGTAGCCATCTTGGATTTGGTGTCAGAATATTTTCAGCATGAACGTTGATGTGGAATGGCAAGACAAGAAAGCTTTTCCAAAATAAACTGAATAATCCAACGTATATAACGAACTGTACTATTTTAAATATCATATCAGTATATGATTTGATTAGAATGTACTATATTATTACCGGCGCCCATTTTGGACTTCTGTTATTGAACGTTGTCTAATGGTGTATATTAACTTAAGAAAAAGAATCATCTTGACTTAATATTTAGATGTGACATCCAAGTGTAATTATATAAGCTATTTGCTACAATAATATCAATATAGTTGGCGGCCATATTGGACTAATGCTGTTGAAACAAAGATCTATCTGCGTACCTAAGGTACTAAAATCATTGCGTATCTAAATACAATACTCGTATGCTCATTTGCTCTAATACATGGTCTGAGTGCAATTATTTTTTGCTTTTTTATATAAAGATATGATTGCACGTATAATGTAATATATTTATAATTGGCGGCCATCTTTCAGTTCTGCTATTTAGACTAATATTTAATTTCACTGCAAAGTTACAAAAACACATATTCATTGTTTCAGTAAACTCAAGATTATAAAAATCATACTCTTTGTTGTGACGAACTAGTGAAATTACGTAAAATGGTCACATTTTGGCGGCCATCATGGATTTTTTCCATATCGCAGTTAAGGATTAAGGAATTGAATTTTAAAGATGCCAATTTTCCTCACTGTCAAATATACCCAGCTTAGGCTCTTAAATTGCTTAATTTACATCTTGAATTTATGCAAATTTCTCAAAACAGTTTGTCATTAGTTGGATTACAAAACGAGAAGGCCTGGACATGCACAATCAGTAATAAACAAGAAACGAGGCAAACCACGAAGGCCAGGTTTTTTCCAAGCATAGACACTTGGATAACATAAGTATACCCACTTTTTGTAGACCAGACGGCCGTGGCCTGCATGTCGCGCCTTGGGGCGAGGCATGGACACTAAAAAAAGAGATATAGTAGATGGAAAAACTTTAACCAAAAAACGTTAACCGGACACACGGACGTACGGACGGACGGACGGACGTATGCCAAAATGCCGACTATATCGCGCTTTCCGCAAGCGGGCGCGACAATGATGATAAACACTCATGTGAAGTATCAAGGTAATTGGTGAAGTCGACTGCGCTGAAAAAATGGGTCAAGTTAAAAAAAAGGTAACATGTTGGATAGTGATATGTGGTGGGAACCCCTTGGTTGTGAAGCTGTGAAAGTTTGTTGGTCCTATGTGGTACAGTAACAAAGAAATGGACTCAAACACAAAAACTTAACATTGATTGTGGACGCCGCCCGCCGCCCGCCGCCCGCCGCCCGCCCGCCAGGCTTTCGCCAATCCAACAGCCTGGATTTTTAAAAAGAAAAAAAAAAAAAAAGGCTAAAAAGTATGTTATTCAAAACAAGGTAAAGACGAAACTCGGCTTTTGGCTGCCGGACTATATTCAACTCTGGGTGAAAGAAAAATGGCGGTCATTATTCCTCATTTTCATTGCTATGTCGTGGTAACGAGATGCTATGTCGTGGGAACGACTTAGAAACAAAATTTGTGCATGTCCATTTTAAGCTGCCGTAGTAATGCCATATATATTGTACTCATGCTTTACTAAGGGGACGCATCCACAGGTGGAAGACTCGGACCTGTGACACAAAAAAATGCCCATTACAAAAAATCCATTACCCCATCCACTTAGTCTCATACAGTACTATCGTCTATCAACTAGTATGTACAGTAGGTAACTTTTACTCGACATCACAATATCAGTGTGAATATGTATACCATGTGCATATTTAATCATTAATTACTTACAATTGTGCAAAATATATTAAAATTATGTGAACCAATCACTCTAAAATTATGAAAGTTACATTTTATTTCCGAATGTGTGTCAATATTTTTGTAACAGGAACAGCAAAATATGCACCCGACCCGGGACTCGAACCCGGCACCTCCCGCTTACAAGGTGGTCGTTCTACTGACTGAGCTAAGCGGGCACCGACACATATCTTATCTCCAGAGTTACTAGATCCGTGCTGTGACATACTCCCTCGCCAAATTGAAATTCGTCTTCGAATTACATATTTTTTGGGATTAGTGTTTGTACATGTATCAGTCACGGTCCCCCAGTGGGCGCCAAATGTAACAGGAAGAGAACAATATGCACCCAACCCGGGACTCGAACCTGGCTCTACTGAGCTAACCGGGCACAGAAACATATCTTCTCTCCTGAGTTACTAGATCCGTGCGTGACACTTTTCCTGTGGGATGTGCATATTATATACATTGTAATTGTCAATAACGGTGGTTTCCTTTCTTATTTCAAATGAAAATATGATATTTTCTGTGCATACCCCACCCACTTGTTTCACATGGAGACCGATGTAAATGCATACATGTATTTCACTACCAATAGCTGTGTGTTGAAAATACATTATATGTTACACTTGAACCTCATCAACCGTATACCAATCCCAATCGTCCGTTCATATGTCTGTTTGTTATTCTGTTCGTCATGTCGCAAATTTCGTCTAATATTAAGTTTACATTAATTATAAATGAAATGTCCACCATAGAAAGTATTTGCCGTATTAACCCTATGTATTCGGACACACTTTGCTTTGGGAAAACCCCTATTAAATAGGAGCTTCCCAAAACAAATTACAAATGTATATCCAAATACATTGTCATCATGGCCATTATGATTAGAATGGAATGATGCTTAACGGCCCATCAACACAAAAGAGTGTCATTTAAGGCCAAGAAATGTTACTATGATTAGACCACTACTGCCATACCGACCCTAAATATTGACACGCTCACTGTTGTGGGGAAACCATATATTTTCATGCGTTTCCCCAAATAAATGGTGTCCGAATATATAGGGTTATTATGGTAATTGCTGGCGAGTTTCAACAAGTTTAGTCTAGGTTATGTTTACTTAACCCTTACACCGCTATCTTAAATTTTGGTCGTCTGCTATTTATTTTCTATTTTCCATTTTTATCATCAAAAACATGCTTTGAAAGTACTTTAGAATAATTTGGAAATGATTCTGAAGTGCTGGCAAATCATGTTTTTATTGAGAAATAAGGCAAGATACAAAAGCAACAGCAGACGATAATTGTTGTGTGCAGCGGTCTAAGGGTTAATGAATGGTTTGATATGTCAAAGTCTTGAATGTGCAATGTACTAGTAACCTAAATACCAATTGCATGGAGTAACCAGTCTATGGCAGATACCATGCTAGGGTAGCGTACTGTATACAGTATTTCTTCCTAGCAAATATCGTTTATTTGTTTTTCCTGCTGGGACAGTCCAGGCTCCAGATAAGCTGCGTATTTGCTTAAATACCCAAGTAAAGGTGCCAAAAAAACAATTGAAATCAGAAGTAGTGAGTATCAAAAAGCAATACAAACAGCAACAGCAGTGTTATTTTCAATTTGAACAACCCCCATGGCGGCCATCGTAGATTAAAAAATGGCCGCCGTGAAATCGTATACAACATATTATAATATTCATATCTACATTTATGATGCAGAAGGAATGGTGTTTTTTTCGGCTATGCCATCTACACGTAAATAATATTTCTTATGTCTTCACTAAGTACTGTCTTTAGTAAAGTGTATTTATAGTTAGGTTGTGTTGACTGTTTTGGTACGTTCTCAGAACAAACGTTCTTTGTATCATCAATAAAAACATGAGCTGTTCCTATTGTATTCTAATTTTTAAAATGGCTGCCGTGAAAATTACATAATTCTTATAATCATGCACAAACCATTTGGACCGATTTTCACAGACTATACTCGATATTGAAAGAAGTAAATTATATATGTCTAAAGTCAATTTCAAGTCACTGTTTATGACAAACATGTTAGATTTCAAAATGGCCACTGTGTGTATGCAGAATTTTCTTGATTATGGATACAGTGCTTTGAATCAGTTTCATCACCATCTGCATTAGTCTCCATCTTGTTGGTGTTCTCGAAAGGCAGTGCTGGCACAATCACACTCACAATGCTGCCAAAGGAGTTGCTTACATAAAATATATACCCTATACAAACTTGTATGCAGGAAAGTGCAGAATAACTGTCGAAAAGGCAGTATTTGTGTGATTAAATGACTTTCGGCATTAAAAGGCCATGTGCACATGTTCAGTATGTGTAAACGACGTGTGTAAAATCTCAGACTGATTGCCATACCTCTGTTGGATAGGTTGAATACACTCTATACATAATATAGAATTGTATGCAGGAAACTGTAGAAAAAGGGCCACATTGAAAATGCAGTACTGTTCCATGGTCATTGTCATTATTTTCGATTACCATATGGTCTTAAGAGATCACAACTCCTGTGTCAATATAAAAGTGATCAGTGCCTTGATGGTCCAAATTGCGTTTCACTTGTTGAAATTGTCATATTATGACTTGACAAAACCAGAGACACTGCATTATGGCGTGCTACAAAGGCAAGCAGTAGTATATAGGGAGTTAAAATGATACCAACAACCTACACACCACCCCTACGCTCCATCTACAGTCCCACACCCCTCGAATTTTTGTATAAACTGAATAGACAAAAAGTGCGGACCACCTATAGAATACAGAGCCAAGTTAGACAACTGTGTACTTCTAAAACGGGTCGTCCTTGTCAGAGTTGTCTCTCTTATACCATACATTTCCATTTGGTCAGATTAATTAATTAATTAATTAATTATTTAATTACTATATTTGCTAACAGATAGGAAGTATGACAATATTAATTAATTATTTAAAACTGAACACCCCTATTATTATATACAAAATATAATAATTAAATATTTAAATAATTAATCAATTATTTAATTATTTAAAAAAAAGTATATTTGCCAACATATAGGAAGTATGACAATATTAATTAATTATTTAAAACTGAACACCCCTATTATTATATAGATATAAAATATAATATTTAAATATAATTAAATTAATTATTTAATTATTTAAAAAAAAGTATATTTGCCAACATATAGGAAGTATAAAAATATGCTTGCGAGAAATTTCTTCGGACGAAGAAAAATGAGAAAAGTTATGGATGAGAAAATTATTCCGCCTCAACTGATTAGCGGTGTAGAAAAGCTTCATATAACTAGAGATCAACTGCGAAAACAAGCGGACGATCTCAACATACCATACAGTAAACGCCTAAGAGTTCCTGGGTTGACAAAACTAATAAAATTTCAAGCTAAAGAAACGAAAACTAGTAGTTATTCAAACATTGAGTTAAACCACGGTTTAAACCAAGGCTTAAAACAAGATTTGAAAATGTTACCACAAGTTGAAAAACTCAGAGCAGAAGCTTCATCGCTAGGGTTGACATACAGTAAACGCCTAAGAGTTCCAGGGTTGACAACACTCTTGAACGAGGCTAAAAACACAGCTTTCATGACTAGGTTTACCAGGGCCTACAAGCGAGGTGCCTTCAATAATATAGACAATGCTGATAAAGTTGGGCATAGACTTGCGGAAGAGAGTATTATGAGCCTGCGTGCCAATGCTATCGCGCAGAGAAAGACCCCACAGAAAGTGGTGGCGAAGTTGAACCGAAAGTTGGTGAACGCAATAGCCGACGAAGGTGAGAAGATATTAGGCAGCCACGACGAAAGTAAGGAACGGGTGGAGAAAGGTAGGAGAAACATAGAGCTTTCTTTTCGTAAGGGTATAGACGGGACAATATCTGAAAGGATAGTTGACAAGTTGGCACCGATGCTGACGAGCAACTTCTATCTGAGATACTCTTTTTCTTACAAACTAGCACATATAGAGGAGAAAGCCAGACGTGGTAGAGCGAAAACTATAATATTTTACAAAAACCTCGGAGGTAGCAAATGGATGAGTTCTTACGAGGAGGTACGTACATGGGTGAAGAGCCAAGAAGAAACTCGTATGAACCTGGATAAGATAGACAGATCAAACACGAAATGGACGTTTGTCCGGTGGGTAGACGTATTCGTAAAACTAGTTTTAGGTGATAGGAGGGAAGACACAGGGTTAGCCTCAACAGTAGCATCCGGAGGACCTCTTCCGGATTGGTTGAGGAACAAGAAGGGTATGTACGCGTTAGATAAATACAACGACGATTTGTGTCTTTTCAGATGTCTAGCTATTCATTTGGAAGATGTTCGAGCGGACAGGTGTTGTGATAAGGCACGAAGCATGGCTAACGAGTATTTCGCGAAAAACAAGAAAACCGCGAGAGGACCGGTTCCTTTTGAGGACATGAAGAAAGTGCAGGAATGTTTCAGTGTAGGAATAGAAGTGTACGAACCAACGGAAGAAGGAGTGTGGTATTTGAGAAAGACACCGGCACACTACGAGGATGTAGGAGAGAAGAAGATGACGATAGGATTGTTAAAAAACCACGCGTTCCTCGTGACAAACATAAAGAATCTAACAACAATCTACTGTTGCTACGACTGCAGACAGAGATTCACCAACGCCAGCAACATAAAGAGGCACGCAGCAACATGCATGAGGGGAGAGACCGTAGTCGTGTGCAAAGGTAAGATGATAGACAGACCAATGTCCGCGTTTCAAAAAGCCTTCTACCCAAGATCGCACGCCAGCAAAATGTCGATAGACTGGATAAAATCTTTAGAAGGCAATCACATACACACCGCCAGGTGTGGACACGGAGGAGAAAGGTGGGTTGCAGGGGCTCCGGTCGACGGATACTGCAGGGAGACAAATACCGTGTACCAATTCCACGGCTGTCACTGGCACGGATGTCCACTCCACACAAGGCGCATGGGTAAAAAGTATAAACAAAACTCTCGATAGGGACGCGGCAATAATCTCAGCCGGATACACACTCGTCGTTATTTGTGAGTGCGACTATAATTCACGAAATCATCCACAAGTAGAACAGACGGTCCCGGAGACAGTGTTGTACCCGCACCAAATAGTGTACGACTTTGAAGCTTACCTAGACGTCAACGGTGGGGAGGTAAAAACTCGAGACCTAGAGTACGAGGTTGCCCACGTTCCGATAAGTGTTTCAGTAGGCGACAGTCTCTCAGGAACGACAACACACATTTGCGAGAGAGATCCTGAAGTTTTGGTATCAAAGTTCTTGAGGGAGTTGAAAAGCAGAGGTAAAAAGATCAAAATCGATGTGCACCGCAAGTACATGCCGACTGATATGGACAAACTCCCGGAAACACAAGTCAAAGCTATAAAGAGGTGGATAGAACAGGTTCCCGTGGTAGGATTCAACTCTAGTAGATACGACACAAACCTGATAAAGAAACATCTCGTTGGGAAACTGGCTGACACAACCGATAAAGTTATGGTAGGTAAGAAGACAAACACGACGATATTTCTGTTCACTCCGGAATTCAGGTTTCTAGACATTGCTCTGTACATGGGGCCCGGAACTAGTTACGACAAGTGGATTAAGACATACGACTGCTCGATGCACAAGTCTTTCTTTCCCTACGAGTGGTTCGACTCCCCAGAAAAGTTGGACTACGATGGTTTCGCGGACTGGCTGCGATACTACAACGACCTGGACGTCGCACCGTTCTTGGAAGCGGTGGGAAAAATGAGTAAATTTTACAAAGACAGAGGAGTGGATATTCTTAAAGACGCAGTAACGCTACCCGGTGTGGCTCTGCAATATTTGTTGCGAGGAACCATCAAGGAGGATGTGAAAAGCTACAGAACAAAGGAAAACGCCGCCGCATACGCAAAATGTCCACCACTGTACGCACCCGAAAAGGAAACTTACGACCTGCTGCAGGGAGCTCTTGTCGGAGGACCGTCTATAGTGTTTTCGAGATACGCGGAAGCCGGAGTATCTAACATCCGCACGAATAAAAATAAGAAATGCGAAGCGGTGCTCGGTTACGACGCTAACGCACTGTACCTGTCGACTCTGAAGAAAGTGATGAGAAGACGTTGCTGTACGCGCCGCTACTGAAGTGGTATCTGCGACACGGAGATATCTGCTGTGTACAGAACTTTGGATTACCAAGAAGGAAAGCCGTTCGAATGGTTCGTAGACGAAGTAACCGCAGCACGTAGAACAGGAGATGTCGACAGTAGCAAGGCCGTTGTGGGCGAGATATTCAAGTTGGTGGGCAACTCTTGTTGCGGAAAGATGATCGAATGTTCCGAGCGCCATCTAAACACAACGTATACTAACAACGAGAGCTGCGAGAGTAGTAATGACTAGACCGTTTCACTGTGGGATAGCAGTTTATCAGTTGGCAAAGTTGAGGATGTTGGAGTTCTACTACGACTTTCTAGATAAATACGTTGACCGAAGCAATTTCGAGTTGATACAGATGGATACAGACAGTATGTATATAGGAATTTCCAACAACAGCCTGGATTCTATAATAAAATCGGATATGATTGACTCTTTCGACAGAGAGAAACGAGATTGGATAGCTTGGGATAAGTGGAGCAACCGCGAGCCAGGACTCTTCATGATGGAGTTCCGCGGACACCGAGCGATTGCCTTGTCTAGCAAGTGTTATATTGTCGAAAAAGTTCCCAAAAAAGGAAGTCGGGAAGAAGACAACAAAATTAAACAGGATGATTTTATGAAACATTCCGCCAAAGGTATGTCCAAGAGAACAAACAGTCTGAACTGGGATAGATACAAGAAAGCGTTGGAGGGTGGTTTAGACATTGGAAAAAACAGGGTTTTCAGAATGAACAGTGGAGTCATGAAGAGTTACTCGCAGACAAAGTTTGGACTATCCGCGTACTACGATAAGAGGAGGGTGTTACCCGACGGTATCCACACGGAACCGTTGATGTAATAAAACGAATCAAGATTTAAATTACTATGTAAAATGGTAATCCGGAGGCAGCTGGGTGTCAGAAGGCACCGCAAGAAGTTCTTCGCGAACAAACCAGCGCGATGGACCAACATCCAAATAGTAGAGCACGGGCTCATCGGGTTTGGTAATAGATCGATCCAGATGATATACATTGAGAGACCACACGGGATCAGTCGCGCGGCGGCGGCCACCTTCGAGCTCTCCCGGTTGATAGAGGTACCGGACGGTAACATCCGATGGAAGCCGTTTCTCCGCTAAACCAACGGGTCGCCCGTGCGAGACGGCGGATGGTTTGTGCGACACCATTTTCGCCTTGATAGCATCTACAGGCTTCTTACCGATCAATCTGGTCACCTCACCATTCAGTGCCGAGACCACAGCGGGCAGCCGGGTCACCCACTCGGTCGATCGCGAATGAGGGTCTACAAGCTCTTTGGCATATTGGTGCCCAAACAGCCTCTCAGCCAGGGTTCGATTGAACCGCTCCACGATCCCCTGGTCCCGGTGGATGTTGACGCGGTCGCGTCTGACAGAAACTTTGTGTTTAGACAATAGATGAGATACCGCGCCCATGAACTCGCGGCCGGGATCGACCTGGAGAAGATTCGGCCATTTGAGAGGACTCCTTTTATATATTCGTGAAAGAGCCTCGGCCACCTCCTTAGACTCTTTAGTGGCCAACGGCTCAGCCCCCTTATACCGACTCGCTATGTCAACGATTGTCAGTGCGTACTTGTACGTCTTGCGACCGACGCGATCGTGAGGGAGAAATAGGAGGTCTGCTTGGTGGACTTCGTTCAGCAGCGGCACGTCGAATTTCGGGCGCGGAATATTGTGAGGCGCGGGCAAATAGATCTGCCAGATGGCCTGCTTCTTGAGCCATTCCTTGGCAGCGTTTTCGGAAACCTTGGTCGCCGCCGCGAGGTTCTTGATGGCCGCGAGCCCCTTCCAGTAGCCGCGGGGGCTGTAGTATGTGTTCGCTAGCTTGCGCGCTAGGCGAACCGATAGTTTGGTATTAAGTTTGCGCGTGTCCATTGTATGCGAGGTATTCTAATAGATCGGACAATCTCCAACATGCCCTCGCCAGATCGTCCGGTAACTGCGTCGGCGATACTAAACCTTTGTTGGAAGTCCAATCGCGATTGGATTGGAAAAGGAGTCGGAACTCGGAGGAATCTAACATCCGCTATGCGAAAAGGGTGGCCGCTTTTTCATCCTCACGCCACGTCTGTAGAGAGTCTTGGGCCAGACGGATCAGACCCTTTGCACCAACTAAACGGTGTTTAAGGGCCGTGTAGCCTACATCGATCAAAGCGTAATAAAGCTCGTCAACTAACATCGTTCTATATATATATATATATATATATTATTTAAAAAATATTTTTTTTTAATTAATTATTGCTTTTTGCTTATTGCTTTTCCAATGTAGTAGCTGACGAGACCCGTTGCAACCATTCCCACGACGACGAACGCGATCTCGCGGTCTTTTTGGCCCTCTGATGGTACATAGAAATCTGAAAGCTGGGGCTCGGGATCCAGCGGCGCGAGACTTTTCTGCGGATATGCCCGCGCGTACTCGTTCCGGAAAGTTTGCACGGCGTGATTCTCGCGACGAAGATCTTCGTTGATCCAGTCCAGACGGGCGGTTCGTTTTTGCGACCATGCTTCTTTTGTGCTATTGAGTTGTTCTACAGCTAAATCGTGACGCTTGCGCTCCTCATCCGTGTCCGAGCTTTTCATTTTCGAGAATAGAAAGTTGCTACCGCTGAACGCAAATGCGTTCACCACCGCGCCACATATCATCATTGCGATCGCACTAGCCACTTTATTTCCATATATTAACGGGTAGAATTCCCGCTTTTATTTGATAATATCGGGTCCAAACTGCGACCGCTACATCCAAGGTCACGAGCCCTACTTCTCTCACGGAGAGGGCCCTCCTAAAACCATCTTTCCTAGTCGAGCATACCCGATACTGAAACCCGATATCACCACGGCGTGATAAAGCGCACTCACTATCATTTTACCATCTTTTTCAGCCATTGTTGATAATTATAATTATTGCATATAAAAGGGATCGCGATTAATATTTAAATGGGGCGCAATCGGTTTCGTAACTTTCTTCGGAACCGACTCCAACACCAATCGCGAATTGGGAGGTGCGGTTGGGGGTTGTTTCGAAAGGTAGTTCCACGCACATAGGGTTCCCACAACTGCCAGACCACCACCAACAACCCACGGGATGATTTTCCAATCAGGTTCAACAATGTTGAGGTAATAGGGGGTAGGAGCTACAGCAATCAGGGATTCCTGCGGAGATTGAACCGCATCTGTCTTCGGTTGTTTTGCTGTTTCTGCCCCCAACCCCAATTGTGATTGGGGCTCCAGCTCAGGAGCGGCCGGAACAGATAACGACTGTTTGGCCTCTCGAAGCTCGGCGAGTATTTTATCTTGTTTAGCTTTTCGGGTGGCAGCCGCTGCCCGCCCAGCTGCCTGTCTTTTTGGGTTTTTGTGTCGTGCAATTGGGTTCATCCAATCTCGATTGGGAGTTGAGGGTTCCCCCAACGTGCTCGGGTTCAACAGTGTTGAGGTTGGAGGATCAATCGGAGTTGAAAGTGCAATCTGGTTCAACAGTGTTGAGGGCTGTTCCGTCTCTCTCGCAGGTGCGTCTTTTGTCATCATTTATAATATTAATATTAGAGCTTATAGTTCGTGGGCATATATGTCCAAATTGACAGTGTTTAGCCGTGGTCAACGCGGTTGTCAGCGGAGCTAAGTACATTCCAAACTTGTGATAAATTGAGCAGCAGGCTGTTCTAAGAGTGTGTCCTACAAAAGGATCAGTCTCTAAATCACTAATCAACACAGCGATGTCAGATATAGGGAGAATTGCACTGACAGCGGTAGCGTACAAATGAATAGCCGCCGCCCCAAGAATTTTCGTCATCTCTGCCCCCAATTTAGATTCGTATCGTGCATACATTTTATCAACCTCGACATCTGACATTTTATCCACCTGACAAACTGAGAGACGCCTACCGAAATACTGCTCCGATTGTCCTCCAGCAACCAGCGCAGCTAGCCGCTCGCGTCGCGTCATGTTTTCATTTTCTTTCAGGAAAGATACCGTATCGGCAGCCGGGCCATCTTTCAGACCCTTGTCGGCAGTCGTTGCAATCCCCGATTGCTCTTTCAGGAAAGATACCGTGTCGGTAGTCGTGCCGGCAGTCGGAGCGACTGTTTCTTCCATTAGCTGATCGAGAAGTTCGTCGCAGTTCATTATTTTATTTTTAATAATTAGTACTATTCTGACTAGTCTCATAAGTCTAACATCAAACTGTTTGTAATTAATTTTACGAAAATTATAAATTAATTATGAGTAACAGCATCAATCCAATCGCGATTGGAAGAATTGAAGTTGCGAATAATTCAGTAATATTTAGTAGATTATTTAGTAAATAATTCAGTAATTCAGTAATAATTCAGTAATATTTAGTAGATATTAGTAGATATTAGTAAATATTAGTAAATATTAGTAGATATTAGTAAATATTCAGTAATTAATTGATAACTTCATAATTTGTGGGTTGATCTGTCTTAGTTTCCGAAAGCATCTGTCGAAACTCCAGTCGCTCCTCGCGCGTTGGAATAACGTCGTTCTCTCGAAGACAGTCATCGAATGAGTCTCGGTCCTTGCAGTGAAAGAGGGCGACCCATTTCGTTTGCTCGCGCAGATCCTTGAGGACGGCGTTGTACTTTTGAGTGGAGATCCATACGCTTTGCTCCGCATGGCGGCCAGAAAATGCGAGCTCGGAGAGCATGTCCTTCTTTTTGGTCATCGCCGCCTTTGCCGAGCAGTCGTCAATCATGTATAGGGTGGGCTCTCCCTGGAATCTTTGGTATAAACCACGCAGCCAATCGTGAAGCCTGTCGACGGGGTCAATGACGTATACCTCAGGGTCGGTCCATATCCACGGGCGCCGCTGATAAGTCTCGTTGTGCCGCACAGTGGGACACAGGATCACAATGTGTTGAAAGGCATCGCGGTAGGAGCCCTCGAGCAAGTCCAGGATGAAAACCGTTTTTCCACATCCTGTCTGCCCACATATTATGGCAGAGTGGGCATCACCAATTGGTAAATTGGATTTGTTTGAAGGTTTTAAATCTTTAGATTTAAATGTATATTGATTTATTAAATCAGTAGAGTGCTGAGACGTATCGGTCCATCTTCGATGTTGAGTTGTTCGTCTGTGATTATATATAAGTACACGTTCAATGGTCCAGCTCCGTCCGCCTCTTTGGTTGTCTGGATCGTCACACCCTCACTAGCGTTCTCAACTTGGCATCCGCTACCGTGCATTTGGTCGTCGTCGCTGGCTCGCATGTCTAGCCATAACGCGTATTTGGTAGTCAGGAACTCCGCGAGGGAGACGGCCGAGAGCTGCAGGTCTTTGGCAACCGCGGCAACCTCCGGGGACCGCTTAGAGCCGGAAGCAAACTGCTTTCTGACTTCGTCCCACTGCTGGTGTGCGAGAAGATCCGCGCTGTAGAGTTGTTTGGGGATTCCCTCGATCGTCACCTCTACCTTCGTGATTTTGGGGTTATAGAATGTGTCGCTTTTGTCTTTCGTCATCTTGCGGTGACGAAGAACTCGGTCGTAAAGTATGGCAACGCGCCCGGCATACTGGGATCTGATTAATCGCGCGAGTTCGGGCATCGTGACCATGGTGTACTCCAACGAAACATTGTCGATCGTATACGTCGATGCTATGTCGGTGGCTATGAGAACTCGGCCGTAGTCGTTGAACGTTAGTTCATATTCGAGGCGGTCAGCCAAAGCACTCTGATAGTAGGGCATGTGACTCTCCAGCAACTCAAAGTCGAGCGGGATGTAGAAGCGGTTGGCGTAAGCGCCCGCGACTGCGTTGTCGCTCGAGTTGTTATCTGCCTTGTTACCAGCCCCGATTCTAAGTTTGGTTACGTTCTTATTTTTGCTGATGTCAATACCCTGATAGACCGCGTTTTCGCGCTCTTCCGCCGTCTTCCACAGGTCCTGATAACAATGGTAGACGTCGCTGTCATCGATCGACATCACCTCATTACCAGAAATCTTTATCATGGTTTTCTTGACGATGGCGCGACCCAGGTTCTGAACGACGGTTCTGTCCGCGTCCGTCGACGTCAGCGAAATAGTAAAAGCGAGGCGAACAGTCCCCGGCGCAATGACGTCGCTAGCTCCGAGGTTGGGGAAGCGGACTAACAGCTGCTGGTTCTGGTCGATCGTCGATGGGTTGTTCGTAATAACGACACTCTGTCTCACGCATTTCGCCCCAAGGGGCTCCCGCAGTCTGCGGTATGGATTGAGTTTGCAACCGTATTGACTCGAAGACATTTTCAGTGAAACTAAATACTCTATTAAACCCGTATGGTTTTTTCTTTAATACATCGTTAAAGATGGATGATTTTGACATGGACGAAGTCGGCAGAGGCGATGTCCTCGATGATGATGACATGGATGATGTTAACGAAACGCCCTTCATGGAGACTCCAGTTCCAATCCAATCGCCATTGGAGGAAATAGGTGGCGCTACCAACACCATTAGTCTAAGTCGGGAATTACTCGAATCAGCTGTAGACGACTACTACAACAGTTTGGCAGAAAAAGGTGTGGTCCCTTCTGTCGGCCGCGACTACTCCAAGTTCGAATTGGATCGTCGTGGTAGGTTGCGACTAAAAGCATCAAATATCGAGCTCGTCAACATGAGGACCGGAAAACCCCTATCGCTGAACACCATTGCTGGAACCCGGGGCGGTGGCGAAATCATAAAGAACGAACTAGGATTCGTAGATTTGGCGCGTGGTAAAACAATTATGCCGGCCCGCGCTGTAGAGGCCCTACAGTCTACCGACGAAACGATGGCGAAGACGGCCGCCGCGATAGAAACGGTCGAGCTCAGCGAGATCCCTCGTGTAGCCTCCGACGCTATTCGCACGATGGAGATCAGCGAAAGCGAGATAGATGGAATACTCAGCACGATGGATGACCCGCCGTTACCTCTTCGCGAAATCCTGGGACTCAATAAGGCTCTTCAAACGGGCCGGGGCGAATTGGTTCATAACAACGCCAAAGTCACGGCGCTGGATGAACATATCACTCTAGAAGAAAGGAAACTGGAGGAAGCCCGTGGCGATAGAGAATCTACCGAGCGAATCACCGAACGCATGCGGTCGTTGCGGGACGAAACAGCAGTTCGCTTGGAGGCTGCCTCGACTAACCGCACCCAAATAAGTCGGATCAGCGAAACAATCTCGAGGGTTCTGCACGAGGACACGACACTCGGTGAGCGTCTTCGCACTCTGTTCAGAGAGCAGGGAGTCACGATAGCAAGCATCCTCACAGCTATCGGCATGACCATATCGACCATAGTTCTAGTTTTCACTGGTGGTGCGGCGGCTGCACCCGCGCCAGCACCCGCGCCAGCACCCGCGCGCCAGCACCCGCGCCAGCACCCGCGCCAGCACCCGCGCCATCCGGCGAAGCCAAGGAGTGGGTAAAAAAACATATAAAAGCCCTCGCCAGTCTCCTGGCTAAATTAGCAGGATATGCGGCTGCCGCGCTGCCTGTGCTGATCGGGGGTGTCGTCTCCTAATTGTTATCTATATTATCAAAAACGGCCGGATGGCTCGCCAAAAACACTTGGGCTTTAATCGTGGCAATCGCCGGTCTCCTACTATTCTCCGCCACCAATAGAGATTGGAAGTTCCTAAAACCAAAGCGCGAGTAGTCCGATCACCACGAGGGCGACGACGAGCCCTAATTTCTCCTCCTCGTGGGTTGTAGTTCCCGCTCCTGTTCCAATTTCTCCAATCGCGATTGGAAGAATTGGGGGTACTGGGGTGGGTGGTTGCGGTTTTATGAAATCGGTTCCACTTACAACCTCAATACCCAATCAACATTGGATGATCCCGACCGTCTTGGGGGTGTGCTTGATGATATCCGTGTTCACGTTACCGTTATGGCCGATCTTTTGTTTGGCGGTGGCGATTACGATCTGATTATTGTAACCGTCAACCCGGTCGTCTCGTAGTATCATATTGCTCGGCGCCATATAAAGACCTATTCCAAATACATAGTCTACTGGGGTGCTGGCATTCTGCAAAACGTCTTGATACCGCCTGATCGCATCCGGGAGGTCCACCGGAGGTGAGATGGAGTCCTCGACATTTGCCAAGAACTGTTTTTGTGCGTCAAACGCCTTCCCGTCTCCTATTATAGAACTGCGCGCTTGCGCTTGTGCGCCGAGGACGGCCCAGACTTATGTGCGAATGGAGTCGTTGAGGCGGGTAACCCCACCCTGCGTAAACCCCAGACCTTTATCTAACATAAATGTGCCCCAAGCGTCCTGGACCGCAGCAGCCTGCTGTATGTAATCGACGTGAGCTCGTTTCGGAGGTAACCAATTGCAGGATGAGACGCCGCATTGCCGACCTCCAGACACTTCCGGCCCGAAGGTCATCGTCGCAGGGTCAAAATTCCCGGCGTTCCGACTGACAATGTGGTCGCCGGAATGATCGTGTCTAAAATCAGTCTGCGTCCAACTCCCGGACTGGCCCCGAATGAGAACGTCCCCGAGTCCAGTGCTGTTATGAAATGTTTTCTGTCTCCAATCCGAATCTTTTGAAACGTTAAATTCGTTGCACAGTCTTTCGAACGCCCTATAGTCGTATGTGTTGCAAATGGGATTCCACCCGCCGTCTTGAGGTAGTGGAGTACCTAGTTCCTTTAAAAGTCTTCTAATGGTGTAATACACATGAAAGTTGTAGACACTTCGGAGCATGACATTCTTGGATGTCAGATGGTCTTGATGTGAAACTCCACATCCAGTTGTTACGCACCATACAGAGAAATTTAGCTGATTCTGCCAAAACTGCATCGGTGTTGCTTTCCACCCGTTCACAACCTCTATGGTAGTAATCTTGGGCAGCCTATATTGTTCAAACATGTTAGGGAAATTGGTGGCAAAGGCACTGTCCGATCTAACTGCTATAGTTGGGTGTACAAGGGGGTTAACAACGGCTGTTTGCGTGTATTTAACTCCGACCGCGTACTTCGCATTATAATTAAAGTTAAATGCCTTTGTATCCATTGAAAGATATTGTTATTATGTTTGCTACTATCACTAATGTTCAAAAAGAGAGTTGTGAACTTTAGAAGTCAATCGACAACTGCTGCGGAAAACGTAGGGTATGCCTCAGATCAATCACCTTCACGGTTGGGTTGGAGAATGTGGGGAAGAGTGAAGTGTTTGGGTATGTGAAGGATGGACGCTCATTAGGTGTAAAGCTGCCTCCCGGACTGTGGGGTTTTAGACAGGTCAAAGATGTTGTCACCTCAGAGCTTGACGGTATAATCAACCTCACAGTATCGAATGCTACCGGGCTCGCAACAATGACTATCGGCCGAGACAGCCGGGTAAGGATCTCCCCGGCGTTGGGTATTCGATTCGGTTTTAGAGAGACATACGCCGCAAATAAAGGATTGTTTGCCCCGGGTGAGTACGTCGGTGATAACCCGGTGGACTTCATCTTCACGAAAACTCTCAGGGTGCACCTGGATCGGGTGAACACATCGTACAACACTGTAGACGGATCTCCCAGCACATTACTGAAAACCGTGCAAGCCAGTGATTGTTTCTTTGGGGAGACTGTGACCTTAGATTTCCCATGCCCCGAGATGAAAGTTTTAGAATCGGGACATATCCACGAATTCGGTCTCTATTCTTGATGATCAAGCGAGAGAGTTAAAGAACTATTACTCGATTTCGGTCGTCCTAGAAATTTCAAATTAATTAATTTTACAATTTTTTAAAATTAATTAGAATTAAACGCATGTTCGTAATTTTTATATATATATATATATATATATATATATTATTGAAAATGAGTATATACGGACCAGGTAGTTCTTCCGATTGGGTGACAGATTCAATGAATTTGGAACCGGCAGAAGGGGGATTCATCCCGACAGAGAGCGACTTGTTAACTACCGGAAAAACCAAGGCCCTGATCAATAAAACTATATCGGCGGCCACAAACGCAATTCACAGGAGTATAGCACAGCTTAGAGTAGACGTCATGACGGCGACTGCACAAGTTCGCGAAGAGGCCCATACAGGACTTAAGGATCTCGGCGGAAAAATAATCAAAGTTGGGGAAGAGGACTCTCTCAACAGAGGAGGAAAACTAACCAAATTTCGAAAAGAGGCCCGGTTGGGGGTTGAGGGAGTCCGAGCGGGTATTGAGAAAGTTCGAGAAGACCACCAGGCGGCCCTTACGGAGGCTTATAGGGTGTTGCGCTCAGAGGACTCTCCCAACAGAGATGCAGCACTTACTGAACTAGGTGAAAAAATAACAGGATTTCGGGAAGAGGCCCTGTTGGGGTTGAGGGAGTCCGAACGGGTATTGAGAAAGTCCAAGAAGACCACCAGGCGGCCCTTACGGAACATATGGGGTGTTGCGCTCAGAGGACTCTGCAGCAGTTACTGAACTAGATGGAAAAATAACCGAAGTTTCCGAAAAACTGAAACGTGTTCGTAGAGCCGCGAACAAAGCACTTGAGGATACCTCTGAAAAGATTCGTGCTGAGGCCCATACCTATATCGGGGGGCATGCCGGACTGTTGAAAACAATGAAAACGCAAAAACGTGTAATCACAGTTTGGGCTGAGAAGCGGGGCCCCTTGAACGAGGGGCTCTATGAATATTCATTCGGTGCCAAAGCGAGCAATACATATGGGGGATGCGCCATGCAAGCTACAGGTACACTTATCCGAATGGCTGTCTGCTCAGTTAATGCTAATGGTAAATCTGTGGGCGCGGTCGTGATAAATCTCGTAGTGGATGGGGAAGAACGGGGGGTTGGAGTCAATAAACTCGCTGGAGATATTTCATCGGTGGTTTTGTTCGCCGGTGACGATCCAATTAGACTTTCAGAAGGTAGTGTTATTAACTTTGTTACGAAAATCGCTGACCCAGCAAGTTCTTCCACTATTGTAACATTGTTAATTGAACTTGATTTGTAATCATGAAAGAATCACCGCTTCCAATTGTCAATACCAATCCATCAACACTGTATCCAATTAGTGAAAGTTGTTTAGATTTTAGGTTGGATAATATCGTCGTTATGCAGGATAGTTTAGTTAGCGAATGTAAAAATAGAAAAAGAATCGCTAAAAAATATAAGCGCGTTGCAAATTTAGCAGAGGCATCTAGTACGGTTCTGGCAAGTTTATCTGTAATGAGTGGTGCGGGGACTGCCGCAACGCTATCTACAATTGTAACAGTTCCAATTGCTGGGGTTTTGAGAGGAATTACAGTTATATATGGAATGTATGTTAATTAGGGTGGCTGGTCGAAAAAATGTAGAAAACATGATAGAATATCCGTTCTCGCTAGGTCTAAGAAAAATAGCATCGACGTTATAGTGTCCAAAGCGTGGGCCGATAATGAAATATCAAATTTAGAGATTGAATCCGTTGTGGAAGAAATCAAAGCGCGCGCCACCATGCCCAAGATTGAGAGTACAGATTGGGATAATTTGAGGGTAAAACTTGGAGATAAAGTCGGAGGAAATGTTACAGCACCACCATCCCGGAAATGTTATAATTAATTTTTGCAAAAATAATTAATTATATTGGTGCAGTAAACAATTTAAATCAGTAAACAATTTAAATTATCAGTAATAACGCGCTAAGCCAAAACAAATAAAATGTTTTAGGTCCCACCGAGGCTCGAACTCGCACCAGCAAAACCCTTCTGGGTCCACCTCGCTAAGCATTCGCTTTAAATCTCTTTTCTTCTCTTTTTTAGGCTTAGCGAGGTGTGTTACGCTCACATCTCCTCCACCCCATCATTGGACTGTCACCGCGGACCCCTCCTCCTCATTACCTCCATCCGCTAGAATGCGTAGAGCAGCCAGAGTGAATTTATGTGGCGAAACCTGTCTCAGCGCTGAGAGTATTGCTGGCGTCTCAGCAATATATATATGTGTTTATTTCTCGTATATAAACCTAACTTTTGTTGGTGGAAATGTATGGTATAAGAGAGACAATTCTGACAAGGACGACCGGTTTTAGAAGTACACAGTTGTCTAACTTGGCTCTGTATTCTATAGGTGGTCCGCACTTTTTGTCTATTCAGTTTATACACAAATTCGAGGGGTGTGGGACTTATATGGAGCGTAGGGGTGGTGTGTAGGTCAATGGCTAATGCTTCCATAGCATTTATTATCGCAGAAAAACTAATATGCTCATGATTGAACATGAATAATGAGGCATGCTATTTGGCCGGAAACGGTTTTGTTATGTGTACGGACTGACTGTTCAGGTGGAGTAAGGTCACTTCGTATCCAAGAAATAAATACTCATGTTCATGTGGTCACTGATTACACAAAATGTCACTGCTGCTGAAACAATATGGCCTGTCCATGAAACAAATTTCTGGCAAAAACATACCAGTTACTTATACGCTATCCCACGAGTCAGTAGCACACATATATTCTAACTTTATTAATGGTATGAGTTCACAGGTACATGTACTATTTGCGAACCTACCTGTCAGTGATCACGAGTTGCAAGAAATTGCAAACTTGACTGAGTAAGATGCACAATTGATTCTGCAAGAAAAACGAATCTAACGGGATAAATCAATTTCAGAACGCAATGTCATCAGAAAATAGTGGCGCTATGGGATTACAGAGATAAATTGAAAGGATCTAAACACATAATTCTGACTACTCTCGAGTCCAAAATGTTGCAAGCCGTGCACAATGGCCATCTCGGCATTCAGACATGTCTTAGACTAGCGCAAAATATTATGTTCTGGTAAAATGGTAGGAATATTCAAAATAGAAACTGAATGCCAAAGAAACTCTCATATCATTTGAAGATAATGGCGTCTGTTACCACAGTACTAGTTAGCAATAATCTCAACAGTTTGTGTTCATTGTATTATGAGTATAAGCTGAAGAAACAAATATCACCACTGCATTAAACATGTGTATAATAAATATTAGATTGTCAAGTTTAAATAGCGGCCATTTCAAAAATAATATAGCCGCCACTTTAAAATATACTTAAATAATTATGCCAATATTTATTATCCATGATAAATAATAATAACAAGCACCACATATAACGTTGACGTTAAATATAAATTAATTTCAATGGCAGCCATTTTGAAATTCAAAATGGCGGCCATGCGGCTCTTAGAAAAATGGAACATACTTAGTTGTGCTATATGTTGTAATATATATGTTTTCAAGCAGACACACACGTTCTAATCACAATAGAATTTGAAAGAACATAACTACAGCCACAGAAATACTACAATGTGTAACAAATCTTTGATGTGGCGATGTACATAACACACTTAGTTTAAGTGGCCATTTTGAAGATAAAGAATACTCGTAGCACAAAACCAGTTAGCAATAATCTCAGCAGACTGTGTTGAAAGAGTATACGAGTATAACCAGAAAGAAAACAAGAGTGCCGAAGGTCACAATATACGTCTGTCGAGGCAAGGCCAGTCAACAAGAGGAGATAACTCATCTTGACGTGATAAACATGTAAACCAAATTTGGTTAGGATCGGTCAAGTAGAACTTGGGTTATTGCGTGGACAAGGATACAGAGTGCGAACATTAAAAATGGCTACCAAGGGGAGATAAGTATCGGAAATTTTTCAAACTCAATAGGCTTCTTCGTCTTGCCGTGATAAACATGTATACCGAATTTGGTTATGATCGGTCAAGTAGAACTTGAGTTATTGCGTGGGCAAGGATACAGAGTGCAAAAATTAAAAATGGCTGCCAAGAGGAGATAAGTATCGGAAATTTTTCAAAATCAATATGCTTCTTCGTCTTGCCATGATAAACATGTATACCGAATTTGGTTTCGATCGGTGAAGCAGAACTTTGAGTTATTGCGTGGACAAGGATACAGAGTGCCAAAATTAAAAATGGCCGCCAAGGGGAGACAAGTCATCGGAAATGTTTCAAAATCAATAGGCTTCTTCGTCTTGCCGTGATAAACATGTATGCCGAATTTGGTTTCGATCGGTGAAGTAGAACTTGAGTTATTGCGTGGACAAAGATACAGAGTGCGAAATTAAAAATGGCCGCCAAGGGGAGGTAAATCATCGAAAAAAATTCAAAATCAATAGGCTTCTTTGTCTTGCCGTGATAAACATGTAAACATAATTTGGTTACGAGCGGTGCAGTAGAACTTGAGTTATTGCGTGGACAAGGATACAGTGTGCGAAAAATAAAAATGGCCTCCAAGGGGAGATAAGTCATCGGAAATTGTTGAAAATCAATAGCCTTCTTCGGCTTGCAGTGATAAACATGTATGCCAAATTTTGTTAGAATCCGTCAAGTTATTGCGTGGACAAGCTGTGCCCGACCACCCGTACAAGATGAATACATAATACGTCCAGTTTTTTTCAAACGGGCGTATAAAAACAAATATTACTACGACATTCAAAAATGTAAAATAAATAGTGGATTTCCAATTTTGAAATGGCGGCCATTTTGAAAACCAAAATGGCTGGTATCTCAAAATGTATTGAACTCGTCCTGCCAGTATTTCTAGGGTTCAATTCCTAGAAGAAGGAGAACATAACTCAAAATACTTTCATAGTCTAGAGAAAAAAAGGCAGAATAAAAAAGTAATTACTTCATTGACGGTTAATAATAAACGAATACATTCCACCGAAGCTATTTTGAACGAGGAAGTAAACTTCTATAAAACGCTGTACACTTCAAACAATACCGATACTGATAGAAAATACAATGAAAACAATTGAAGAACTTGGCACATTATCAGGGCTAAAACTAAATAAAAGTAAAACAGTAGGTCTCTGGGTAGGAAAATCAAAACATAAAGCATGTAAAACAGTTTTAAATATAGAATTCACAAACATTTCTATGAAAGCACTAGGTGTGTACTTCGGAAATGTTAAAGAAGAATGTGAAAATCTCAACTGGACTGACAAAATAAGCCAGTGCGAAAAAATAACAGATTCATGGAATAAAAGAAAATTAACATTTTATGGCAAAATATTGGTAATAAAATCTCTACTTTTATCCAAACTGACATGCCTAATGCAAACCATAGTTACACCGAAATCCATAATTAACAAAATAAGTTCCATAGTTTACAGATTCTTATGGAATGGTAAAAATGATAAAATTAGACTCTCAATCATCATTGGAAAAAAATTAAACGGAGGTTTAGAAATGATTGATATTGAAACATATGCGAATAATATGAAATTAAAGTGGATTAAATCACTGAAATTCATGGATAACGCCAATTGGAAATTGATACCTGCATTCTTTCTTAATCAATATGGTAATAATTTTCTTATATTCAACACGAACCTGGACTCCATCAAATCGTTACCTAATGTACACCTCAGTATTCCTGCATTCTACAGACATCTTATTGGAATTTGGGCAGATTTTTGTATTGCGTTGAATAAAGAAAGCCCAAAACTTTTTTATGATATCCGTAAACAAATCATTTGGTGTAACAAATATATAAAACATAACGATAAATGCTTCATTTTCAAACGCTGGATAGACGCAAATTTGATTTTCATTAACGATATAATTTCTAAGTCAGGACAAATTGATACCACTCGTATTCTTTCCCGCTTGAAAAATAAGTAAAAGTGGATCTCGGAAATTAACACTATTAAAGAGTCAATACCAAGAGCCTGGAATATTACTTTGACAACCACAGAGTCCATTCAGACAAAAGTTAAAACTAGCTTGACTACGGTTTACAGAAATAATAAACCATTCGAAAACATCACGAACAAAGAACTATATTGTATACCACTGAAGAAAAAAAATAGAAATACCATATATCCATAAATACTGGGAACAACAATTTCAGCAGAACATTTCATGGGGATCTTTTTATTATGTCCTAAACAAAGTAGTAATTGATAACCGCGTTAAACAATTTAAATACAAAGCATTACATAGAATTCTAGCAACGAATGAAAACCTGTTTACCTGGAAAATCTCAAATAGCCCTAATTGTAAACATTGTAATGAAAAAGAAACGTATGAAGTAGTATATAAGAGTCATAATGATACAAGTTCCTACGGAACCCACCCCCCCCCCCCCCCCTCCCCCCCCTCCCCCCCCCCCGATACGCGCGGTGCTTTCCTACGAAACTAGTATCATTGTTGACTCTTATATACTACTTGGATTTTCCCCCACTGTTCGGCGGGTATGTATGAGAAGAATGGAACATATTTGTATGAGAAGATACACCCTATTAGAGATAAGAAATCCATTGGTTATACTCAGTATATATGACAATCTGTCATACATTTATTACAAATAAAATAACAACTGACACCCTATTAAAGATAAGAAATCCATAAGTTATACTCAGTATATTACAACAATCTGTCATACATTTATTACAAATAAAATATAAACTTACACCCTATTAAAGATAAGAAATCCATAAGTTATACTCAGTATATTACAACAATCTGTCATACATTTATTACAAATAAAATATAAACTTACACCCTATTAAAGATAAAAATCTATTGGTTATACTCAGTATAATGCCTACCATAAAGCAAATGAGAGAGCAAGCTAAGATTTGGGGAATTTCCCTAAGAGGTTTGAGAGTCAAGAAAGCTATAGCAGATAGGATAAGTGACGCGCGAGCCGTCGTCTACGAGGAGAGGCTGCGGCGTGCGGTTTCGACCGGACGACTGCCTGCCGACCCAGAAAAACGCTCCGAGAAATTGGAGAACGAGACGACGGCCAGTCTGCGTGCCACCGCTTACGCGCAGAGTGAAAAAGAAGATCCCAGCGCACGTAGAAAACCACTATACAAGGCGTACTACAATAAGATTTATCAAGGGTTGGTGGGGAGACCTCCTAAAAGTAGGAGAGATATCGCCAGAGCTTTGGTGGAGAAGCCGAAGTTAGGGAAACTGTTGATAGGGGTAGGTGGAAGATAGTATGGACTTTCGAGAGGGGGGTAGATGGGGAGATCGCTAATCGCATAATGAATAAAATTCGCCCAGAGATGACCACGGCATGTTATCTGAGGTATTCGTGCTCTTATCGTATTAGGAACATCGAGACCGACGAAGCGATGATCTATCACAAACAATCAAAGGGCAGTCCGTGGATAAACGAGATTTCCAAAGCGGAGAGTTGGATATCCGATAGAGAGAAAGGTCGAATGGACATCGACAAAGTTGATAGACCAAACACAAAATGGACCTTCGTTCGTTGGATATCGGTAGAGGTGAAGATGATCATCGATGCGCAACAACTTCTCATGGGAGCTGGAAAACTCCCAGACTGGTTAAGACAGAAAAAGGGAATGTATTCCGTCGACACGTATGACGACTACTTGTGTCTGTTTAGGTGCATAGCCATCCACTGTGGAGGGAGATCCGACGGGTGCTGTAGGAAGGCACGAGCTCTGTGTCGCGAATACCTCTGGAACGATAACAGACCGGGTAGTAAGGGAATCCCCCTGGATGATATTAAGAAGGTAGAAGAGCGCTTCAAGTTGGGCATTCGCGTTTAAGAGCCCACCGCCGACGGAGTGTGGTACCTAATGAAGTCTCCGGCAAACCACGACGCGGTTGGGGAGAAGATCATGACGATAGGAATGTTTGGAGGTCACTAATTTCTCATAACGAACCTCCGCAAGATGACGAACGAGTACGGGTGCACCGGATGTCAACAACGGTTCACAAAGTCGTGTAACATGCATAGGCACGCGACCACCTGCATGGGTGGGAAGACCGTGGTGACATGTCCAGGTAAGAGGGTAGAGAGACCACAGTCGGCCTACGAGAAGGCGTTCTATCCCAAGGGGTCAGCGAGCGCGAGGTCGATTCAATGGTTGAGCAGAGAAGAGGAGAGGGTGGGAAAGCACATACATCACGCCGACTGCGGTCACGGTGGTGAGAGGTGGGTGGCCGGCGATCAAGTCGACGGTTACTGTCACGAGACCGAGACCGTGTTTCAGTTTCACGGATGCTACTGGCACGGGTGTCCGAGGCATTGCATGAGAGGTAACGCGAGATCGCTGTACAAGAGGACGAAAATTCAAGACGCCATGATAAGGGATGAGGGTTACGAGCTGGTGGTGATGTGGGAGTGCGAGTGGTTGAATGAGGTGAATACCTACTATCCACAATCGCCACGCGAGGAGGAGACGACTCTGTACCCTCACCAGATAGTCTACGACTTCGAGGCGTATCTCGACAAGTCAAAAACCACACGACCCACCAAAGACCTGACCTTCGAGGTCGAGCACGTTCCTATATCGGTGTCGTTGGGGGATACGATGCATGAAGGGATCACACACATCTGCGAACGAGATCCTGACACGCTAGTCGAGAAGTTCGTGACCGAGCCAGAGATGAGAGGCAATGCAATCAGGGAGGGGGTTAGGAAGAAGTATCTGCCGGCCGACATAGATATGCTATCGACGTCTCAGCAAGTAAAGATTATCTCTTGGATTGACCAAGTCCTGGTGGTGGGGTTCAACTGTAGCAGGTACGACCTGAACCTCATCAAGCAGTACTTTGTAGAGAAGTTGGCGGCCACCGTGAATAAGGTGATGGTCGGAAAGAGAGCCAGCACGACGATGTTTCTGTTTACCCCGGAGTTTAGATTTCTCGACATCATCCAGTATCTGGGACCCGGTACCACGTACGACCGGTGGGCTAAGGCGTACGACTGTAAAACGATAAAGTCTCACTTCCCGTACGAGTGGTTCGATAGCGCGGACAAGCTCGACCATCCGGGGCTGCCACACTATCCCGAGTGGTACTCTAAGTTGAAGGGTGAGTTCCTACTGTCGTTGTCCGAGTGGAAAGAGTGTAAGAAGGTATTCCGAGAAAATGGGATGAAGACGTTCAATGAATGGTTGCAACACTACAACGACTTGGATGTAGGACCGTTCCTGGAGGCTCTGACTACAATCACGGAGTTCTACAGGGGAAGAGGTGTGAATATACTCAAGGATGCTGTGTCTCTGCCCGGTGTTTCCCTTCAGTACCTACTCCGTGGGTCGATCGATGGGAAGGCGGACACGCCCGAGCTGTGGTCACCGAAGTCTGAAACTTACGAGATGATGAAGCAGGGATTGGTCGGTGGTCCGTCCATAGAGTTCTCCAGATACGCAGAGGCTGGCAGGTCGACGATCGGGGTTCAGGTAGGTAGTCGGGAGGAGAAGATGTGCAAGGCGGTGATGGGGTACGACGCCAATGCGCTGTATCTGTCTACCCTGTCGAAAGCCATGCCGTGCGGGGAGGAGACGATATGGACGTGTGACGACCCGGAAAGACAGTCGTATATAGACCGTTTTGTGAGGAGGAGTGAAAAGTGGTTCGGATTTGCGGAGTTGGATATAGAGGTACCGGAAACGTTGACAGACAAGTTCTCGGAAATGTCGCCGCTGTTCGTTAATTGAGAAGTCGACGAGACCGAGGTTCCGCAGCACATGAAGGACTACCTGGCCGGGACCGGGAGGAAAAGGGTCGAAGTACAGAGAAAGCTCGTGGGGGCAATGTCCGCCAAGAAGATGATCATATACTCCCTACTGCTAAAGTGGTATCTGGAGCACGGTCTGATCGTCAATGCGGTGCATAGGGTGATAGACTACACTCCCGGCAAACCGTTTCAATGGTTCGTGGAAGAGGTCACCGCTGCCAGACGGACGGGGGACGTCGACAAGAGCAAGGCGGTGTTGGCGGAGATATTAAAACTGGTTGGCAATTCGTGTTGTGGCAAGCTGATAGAGGCACAAGAGCACCACATATACGAAGGATGAGAAGACTGTCGACCGGGCACTGAGGTCGGCGTGGTTCGAAGACCTGGAGGAGATTGGGGAGGCTTACGAGATATCGAGCAGGAAGACTCGAGTGGTGATCAACAGACCGTTTCAGTGTGGCATAGCGGTCTACCAGTTGGCCAAGCTCCGGATGCTCGAGTTCTACTACGACTTCTTGGACAAGTACGTGGATCGCGGAGATTTCGAACTGATACAGATGGACACTGACAGCATGTACTTCGTGCTGTCGGAGAAGACGCTGGCGAAGGTGGTGAGAAAGAAGATGAAGAGAAAATTCAATAAGGAGAAGGCCGAGTGGTTGGAGTGGGACGCGTGGAGCAACAGAACTCCGGGACTGTTCAAGCTGGAATTCGAGGGAGATAGAGCCATCGCTCTGTGTATCAAGTGTTACTACGTGAGCGGTGACGGAAAATCTAAGCACTCGGCCAAGGGGATGTCGAAGAGATCTAACGATCTGACTTGGGGAAGGTACAAGAGTGCTCTCGAAGGGGGTAGGGACATGGCGGAGAACAGGGGATTCCGAATGGTTAACGGGGTGATGAAGACGTACAAGCAGGAGAAGTTGGGGTTGTCGGCGTACTAGGACAAGAGGAGAGTGATGGAAGACGGGTTACACACCGAGCATATAGGATAGGTAAAAAAAAAAGAACTCTGAAAAGAGGAGAATACTAAAGACTCTGACGATCCGGGGGTAGCTGGGTGTCAGAAGGTACCATAAGAAGTTCTTCGCGAACAAAACCGCGAGATGGACCATCAGCCAAATAGTAGAGCACGGGCTCATCGGGTTTGGTAATAGAGCGATCCAGATGATATACATTCAGAGACCACACAGGATCAGTCGCGCGGCGGCTTCCACCTTCGAGCTATCCCTGTTGATAGAGGTACCGGACGTCAACATCCGATGGAAGCCGTTGCTCCCCCGTAAGCTTCGTAAACTTCTTCAACACAGGCATTATAAGCTTTCAATTCACATTGTATTTTATTATCCATTTTCTCTAATACTATTGGTAGTGTTTTTTCTGTTCAATTTCCAATTTTATAAAATTAGTTTGATAATGTTTTTTTTACAGTGTTTTAATGCTGTAGAAACTACACATCAGATCGATTCTATCTTTCTAACTGACTTTCCGATTTGAATTATTACTAAACGATAATACTTGCGAGCACGTAATCCCTTGTTAACCATTCGATGAGCAGCCTGAGTGCCACCGCATGGTGGACATAGCAATGACTCGGCTTTGGTCCCTACCCCACAATGCCGACATGGGCGATGCGAAACGGAACCTCTTCGCATCCATGCATCCTGTCTTCAACCACGCACACTTAACAAGAACCATTATGTTATTATATATATACTGAGTATAACATAGGGATTCTTATCTCTAATAGGGTGTATCTTCTCATGTCATAAATATATGGTCTCGCGGTTGATGAAAAATATGTTCCATTCTTCTCATACATACCCGCCGAACAGTGGGGGAAAATTCAAGTAGTATATAAGAGTCAACAATGATACAAGTTTCATAGGAAAGCACCGCGCGTAGCGGGGGGGGGGGGGGCGGTTCCATAGGAACTTGTATCATTATGACTCTTATATGCTACTTATGATCATTTTTTCATTACATGTAGGTATCTGAATGAATTTTGGACAAATATATCCAACATATTCCGAAAATATGGAATTTACAAATCAATCCGTTCGCTTGAGTTTCTTATCCTAGGATACAAAATTCAGCTTAAGGAATATGAATATATTAATATTATACTCCGTCACATTTCGTATTGCATATACAAAACACACTTTATTACTGAAGCAAGAACTCGTAAATCGAATATGTTAAAGCTATCATACTACGACTTATTCATTGTCTCAAAAGTTCTTGAAAACCGTCAGAAGCATTCTTCTGTTTTCAATAATTTTGTGAAGCACTTGAAAGTCGTGATGTAGTATGATATACTTTATTAAGTGTTTACCAGAATACTTATGTAAAATTGAACATGTAAACCATCAAGGTGGGCGCTGACCAGCGTGTGCATCACGCACACTCTGATATGCGTCTACATTGCTTGATGTATCTGCGAATAATCAATAAATACCGCTATATTCGTGGCATGTATTGTTTAGGTAACTATTACCATTACAGCCCTGAATTATTTTTCGTCGGCTGTTTTATTTTAATTTCCATGTTTTCTTTAATAGAACATGATTTTGCAGCACTTGAGAATCATTTCAACTGGAAACGATTCTGGAGTCCTGCTGGGCCATGTTGTTTGTGCTGTTGAGAAATATGAAACAATAACAGACGACAATGTTCGTCTCCCGCATTCAAAAGGTTGAACAAATATCATGAACAACAATATATACATGCAAATGTTTATTATACACTGTTTGTTATACAGAGCAAACACCACGCCTGATATCAATTTAAAAAAAAAACCGTAAGCAACAGAGTAGACTACGACCAGACTACACGTCCGTGTGTTCTGATCAATGTCCACAATGACTGTCTTTCATGATGCAGAATTAAGTTGATCATCGAATATCAAGAGAGCATCATAATATGAACGAATACACTGACTGTAGATATGAAAACATAACCAGAATAGGCTCTGATCAGCCTGCACATCTGTGCAGTCTGATCATAGCTCACACTACACACAAATATGTAATACAAATCAAACTACTACTGACTGTTAAACAATCACAGTATTATCTGACCAGCATGTATGTATGTACGTACTAGTCGGAACCACACTGCTTATCGCTAACATTGATATTAATGGACAACTTACTTATCGACTTACAAAATGTATGTTTTACATGTTTGTTGCTTGTTATAAAATAATAAAAGGATTGTCTACAGGCAATTCAAAAGAAAAAAAAGTATTTCTTGTCCATAATAATGTGTTTTCCGCTGCAAAAACACCACACATAATGACTTTGACCTCAAGATATAAATATCAATGGTGGCCATTTTGAATTTCAAGATGGCGGCCATATGGCTTATGGAAAAAAATGGAACCAACCCCAGTTATGTTGTATGTGGTCTATAGATGAAAAAAAACATTGGTTCAAATGTAGCAACAAAAAATACAAAACCTAAAATAGCGACATAACAGTATACACTATAGTGCGTTTGTTTCTTCCTTACATGGGTTCATGAGTCTCCTTTTGGCATGTGTGCAATATGAAGACATTAGCTGAAGGCAAACATAAATTATAGGTATTTGAGAAACTCTTACAAAAACTTTAAAATAAATAAACAGACTGACGGGCGGACGTACGATCAGTAGCGAGGGTAATTGTATTAATGTGGGAGGATGGATGTATCGTTACTAAGTAATACATGTGTGCAATATGAAGAGTTTAGCTGAAGGCAAACAGAAATTATAGATGATTTGAGAAACTTTTTTCAAAAACTTTCCAAAAAATAAACAGACATATGGACGGACGGATGGACGTACAAACAATCAGTAGTGATGGTAATTGTATTAATGTGGAAGTATGTATCGTTACGAAGTAATGCATGTGTGCAATATGAAGATAATAGCTGAAGGCAAAATAGGTGATTTGAGACTCTTACAAAAAAAATCAAATAATTAAACCGACAGACGGACGGACGTACGTGTGCAATATGAAGATATTAGGTGAATTCCGGTAAGGATGAACCCCGATCGTTAAATTACCCATCTTTTGCACCCACCTGCCACCCACGTTAATTAAATTAATGTGAAAGGATGTATCGTTACTACGTAATGCAAGTGTTCAATATGAAGATTATTATTAAGGAGATAATTTTCTTTTTTCACGTACGACACCTTTGGGTTGTAATATATTATTATCGTAGATTGAAGAGATACGAATAGCCGGGTTACAAAGCATTGAAAACTGACGTTTCCTTGGTCAAACAGTGACATATGATGTTATCGAATGACGTCAGTGTAATCTAAATCACGCAACGTAAATACATCTATGCTCTTTTCAATGAAATCGATGTTATATTTGACCATACGCTATCATACAATGTTACCTGCTAAATATACTACCAGGCTAGTGTCTTTTGATGTCACTCGGTTTGGAAACGGTTATAATTCCTCGGCGAGCCTCGAAAGTCCTACATGTTTTGTAGCCTTGCCTGATAAACTTGATATCAAAAGACACTGGCCTGGTATTGTCTGTGTAGGTACTCACCTTCGAGAGTGTGAAGCCACTGAATGGGGGTCTCTTCCATGCTACAACACAGAAACCCGACATTCATATGGGAACCTTGTGTCATGATAGTCATGACAAAACATTACACGTTTTAACAAGAACGGCATGTATCCCATTGCTGTAGTGGTTGGATCATACACATGCAGGAGTATGGGTGGGACAGGGAATGAAAATATGAATGATAAGAAACATGCACATGAAGTTTCAAGAAGGACAAGAATTCCGCCATGGAAGCTGTATCGCGCCTGCCGAGGCATTTGACCGTAACATGGTCATGGACATGTGCTACAGTAAGCATCACAAAAGAGAAGTGCATGCTTAAAACACGTAAAAGGTCAAGGTTGAAGAAACTTGAAAGTGTTTCCACAACCATATGAAGGTCAAAAAGGTCATGTTAATGGTAACATAAGTGAGTTCCAAATGCTTACATGTATCAAGTGTCCAAATAATTGAGCAATCCATCAAGTAATTTAATGTTATACGATGATAAAGAAACTTGTACACATTTTGTGATGCAAAAAAATGGCTAAGCGTTTCCGCAAAACTTTGAAGGTACAAAAGGTCATGTTAATGGGGGCATGCATCAGTGTGTTCCAAATGCTCAGATTTATCAAGTGTCCAAATATTGAAGCAATCTGTCAAGTAATATTAAAGTTATATCATGATGAAGAAACTAAGCTATGTGATGGTGATCCTGGGGGTGAGTAGGTTATGTGATCGTGTTCCTGGGGTTGAATGGGTTATGTGATGGTGATCATGGGAGTTAGTGGGTTATGTGATGGTTCGTGTGTTTGTTTGTTTATTGGTGTGTAACGGCCTATCAACAGCTAAGGTCATGTAAGGCCGGGTAAACGGGTTCGATCCCCTTTTAACCTGCTGCATTGGGGGTGTGGGAAATTCCAAAATCAGAACGGAATATTTACATCGAGAAACAATATATTCAGCCCTGAAATTAGAATAACCTGACCTGGTGCGAGGTCCATACCACACCAAAGTCACTTGGTCCCTTCCCCTAAAATAGAATTACGATTAATCGTAATACTCACATAAGGTGTATAACCGGATTCAACTGTCACATACAAAATTCCAAAAACGTATATGAGGGCCAAACCAAGTCTCCAGTCGGAATTCCGGTAAGGATGAACCCCGATCGTTAAATTACCCATCGCGTGCTCCCACCTGCCACCCACCGTTATGTGATGGTGATCCTGGGGATGAGTGGGTTATGTGATGGTGATCCTGGGGGTGGGTGGGTTATGTGATGATGATCCTGAGGGTGAGTGGATTATGTCATGGTGATCCTGGGGAGTGAGTGGCTTATGTGATGGTGATCCTGGGGGGTGGGGGTGGGTGAGTTATGTGATGGTGATCCTGGGGTTGAGTGGGTTATGTGATGGTGATCTGTGGGTGATCCCGGGGGTGAGTGGGTTATGTGATGGCGATCCTGGGGGTGAGTGGGTTATGTGATGGTGATCCTGGGTGTGAGTGGGTTATGTGATGGTGATCCTGGAGGTGGGTGGGTTATGTGACGGTGATCCTTGGGGTGAGTGGGTTTTGTGATGGTGAACCTGGAGGTTGGTCGATAGTTTTGTGGATGTGATGGGTCGTTCTTTTTAAAGATTGGAATTGCATTTGCCAATTTCCATGAACACCGATCGATAAATTACCCATCGCATGCTCCCACCTACCACCCATCGGATCAATGAAAGATATAGCATCGCTAATATCTGCAGGTGAGATATGAATTGAAGAGAGCGTTCGTTGGGGTTGTACATGTGGTGGTAAATCTTGGTTGCTGTCATCGATGGATGATTGTCTGCAAAAGTATGAATTGAGGAACTCAGTTTTTTCAATATCCGTATTTGCTTCGTTGTCGTTTTCGAAAAGTGTTGGTATCTGGAAAGATGTAATAGGTTTGTCAGCTAGTTGTTTCTTGAACCAAGTTTTTGCTGAGATGTTATTGTCGTTGATGTTTCTATTAAGTTGTTCCTATGTTCCAGTTTACATTTACGTAAGAGATTTGTAACTTCGTTTCTTGTTTTCCTAAATTTTGCCCACGTGTCTTCGTTGTTGTTATTTTTTATATTTTGTTTCGTTTTCTAATTAAACTGCGCAAATTATTATTGAACCATGGAATATCATTTGGTCGAATAATTATATATTATTTGCTATAGTGTCTGGGTTACCTGACAGGAGTAAATTATCCCAGTTACAGTTTGTTAGTATGTCTCTGTAATAATTGTAGTTACCTCTATCGTAGAGCCATATGCGCTTCTTATATATCAATATTTTTGGCTTGTCAAATTTCAAGACACAGACTGTTGGGCAGTGAAAGCGGACCAGGTCGGGGACGAATGGATCAGCAACGAAGCTTGTAAGGACATGGTTTGCATATTTAATAAACATTAGGTCAATTAATGAAGACGAGTGTTCCGTAAAGTGGGTTGGTGTAGTGATGAGTTGCTCTGCGTTATACGAAGATATAAGTTGACTCATTTTGTTATCTGCAGAGTTGTGTATGTTAATGTTAAAATCACCTGCAACTATGATATTATCATATGTGTGGTAATATGCTCAATCTATACAACAACAGAAGACAATTTTCCTTTCTTATATTCTAAGGATTTACCCTCACAATGATGGATTTCACCGTCTGCTCAATTCGCCAATTTCCCCCAAGGCTATGATTATAACACCACTATTATCTGTGCAAAATACCCGAGTATACTACATCGAAAATAACCGTATATGAACAAAGGAGAATCAAGTAGATACCCCATAAAGTGTAAATTGTGACCACACATTTCAAGCGATAATCTCATTTGTGTCGGTACAGTTGTTTAGGTAGTACAGGGTTGGGAATAGTTCCAAAGCCTGGCAAAGGCCAAATTCTGAAATGGTTAAACAAATATATTTTTGCACCCACAAATGTGTAAATGTGTGCTTCCCATGTTGAAACATTAATATTTTTCTAAGATTTTCAGGAACCTCAAATCCTGATATCAGAATATATCATGAAAATTCTCACCCCTGTAACAAGCAATACTAGATGGTCGGTAAATCCGACAAATGCTCCCCGATGATGCCTGGGTTGAAATTCAAAGTCCATTGACTCTGGGTATTGGTGTAGTATGCTTATTAATTACAACCAGATGGTCGCGGCCCGCATGTCAAGCCCGCCGAGGCATTTGATGGTCTCAGAGTGTATTTATTTGAAGTTTGAATTAAGGGTAGATGAGATATAAGGTATGTAAAAGCTTTAACGCAAATTTTAAAGCAATTTGACCTTGATCTTGGGCATTTGGCCACATGGGTGGGCTATATAGTGAAAATATGGATGATAATAAAGAATTAGTTGTAGTTTTAAATAAATCGGAGTAAGTGTTGTGGAGATATAAGGTATGTAAAAACTAAAAACTTTAACACAAATTTCAAAGTCATTTGACCTTGACCTTGGGCATATAGACCACATGGGGAGGCTATGGAATGAAAATATGGATGATGAAAAGGAAGTATTGGAAGTTGGAAGTAACAATTGTGGAGATATAAGGTATGTAAACATTTTAACGCATTTGGCAGCCAAAGAAAACGAGGCACATTTGAAACACATAGGAGATGTCACAGTATGAAAGCAGACCATCAGAGCAATGTGTGTGTGAAATATCAAGCAGATCCATGCAAGAAAGCAACATTATTAGACACTTACCCCGAGTTTCGAATGCACAAAGTATGTGACCTTGAACGTGGGCTTAGCGGGGGGCAGGATGATCGATGCTTTTTCACAGGGCGGTAGAGGACCATTAAATCAATGCGTGTGTGAAATATCAAGCAGATGAGTGCAAGGAAACATTTACTCGAGGGTTAAGGTTTCAAACGCACAAAGTATGTGAACTTGACCCTGGGCTTTGCAGGGACGGGACAATCGTGGATTTGTCGCATGGCGGTAGAAGAAAATTAGAGCAATGCGTGTGAAATATCAAGCAGATCCGTGTAAGGAAACAGAAAGCGTTAAGGTTTCGGGACGGACATACGGACGCCAGTAACACTATATAGTGTGGCGGGAGCATAAAAACAGCAGGTAGCAATTTTATATGAAGCCCTGTAGCATATTTCACCAACATCGCTAAGTATACTTATCTTGCTAAGTACATTTTGAGGGAGAAATTTTCAATTTAAGAATAAATTTATTAATTTTTATTATACTGAATGTATTACATTATCACAGCCATTTTGGCTGTGATAAAGTAATACATTCAGTATAATAAGTCTGCATATATTAAATCCTTAAATATATGCAGTTGTTAGTTCTATATGAAATACATGTAATGCATTTCGGGAAAAATAAATGATTACTCCCTTAATGTACACTTTGTTAGATAAGTATGCTTAGCAATTTTGTTGAAATTGACTACTGCTTTACCTTTCTGGTTGCACTTGTGGTGATCCTTCATACTGGCATCCAATATCTGTAGATGGAGAGAAACATAAACAAAGATTGGATAATGGTGTTTACAGGCCCATCAACACAGACGTGAATCATTTAGTACACAACTGTCATAAAAAGTTGATGAACACAGAGCAAACTATAGACTGAGACAGTAGACATGTGCAGTATACAGACATCAGTGACATATACATATAAAGATATATTGTTCTCACATCACTTGTGGGCCTATGGTGTTTAACAACCAGTCAATGGCTACGGTCATTTAGCAGGCTCAAATCCCGTAGTTCACCTGTACAGAGGGGGGAAAATCCCCAAATCAGGACTGAATATTTACAACATATTCAGCAGGGATATATTGCTCATGGATTTATCGCAGTAGATGTGCGAGTCACTGGTGTTGTATTGTACTGAAATATGCTTCATGTATACATATTGTCTCTCATAATTATATACAGAATGTCAGTGGTACAGTATTTGCATGTCAGCATATCTGTTTTATGTGTACACATGATGAGACATAAATGTGGAAGTGAATGGAGAAATAGGGCTTACGGCTTTTGCGATCAGGGTATCGGTATATCAAGATCTGCCTGTGCATCTGAAAAGACTGATCAGGATCTGCACTGTTCGCCATTCCATTAATGAAACAACCGTCATGCTTCTAACAAGCAATATATATCATTATCAGGCTACATGAGTGTGTTATTTGGTCAGAAGCTACACTGGTACACATAAACCCCATTTCTCCGCTCACAGTCACAAATAAAGAATGGCATGTACAGATGAGGCACATAATGCTTTCTCGGAGAACATGGTGACAGTGAATATGAAAATAAAGAACTGGATCATTTAGCACATTCTGATTCACAACTGGAGGGCTTACAGAAAGTTGGGGGCTAAGTCCATAATGACTCAGCCCCCTTCTTCCACTGATCCCTTCAAATAGTTTCATACACAGGACTATGAAAGAACTAGATTGGTCAGTAAGCGAGGCTTACGGAATACCCCCCGCGTGGGCCCAGGTACCCCTAAAATATGTAAACATTTCCATGTGTGTGGGCTTGTGACCATGACTCTGGGCTTAGCAGGAGTGTCATGAACGTGAATTTGTCACAGGGTGGTAGAGGTCCATTGAAGCAATGCATGTGTGAAATGTGAAGCAGATCCGAGCAAGGAAATATAAGTTATAACCGATTTCTCTGACGTTAAGTTGTGTAAAGAGACTAACTATGTGACCTTGACCTCGAGATCAGCGGGAATTTGTCACAACATGATAGTAGAGCCTTGAGGAATGCATGCATGAAATATTAAGAATTTTCGATGAAAGAAATACATGTAGAAGTTATAACATATTTCTCTTATGTTAAGTTTTGTAAAGAGACAAAGTATGTGACCTTACCCTTGGGATCAGCGGGGGTTGGACGGGCATAGATTTTTCACAGCATGATAACACAACCTTACAGGAATGCACGAGAGAAATCTTAAGAATTTTCAATGAAGGAATTAGAAACATTTGAAATCTCTAATAAAATAATGACCTTTTGACTTTTCGGCGGCCATCTTGGGATGATGTAATCATCCGATTCGATGAAAACAGCACCACAGCGATCGCCTCATCAATACCTTTTATTTGATATATTATAAGACCATATTCCGTCAAAAATGAAACTTGACCCCTATTTTACCCCATTTTTGACCCAGGGGTCACCATTTTAACAAATTTGAAAAAGCATTGTACATCGATCATTTCTGCTAAGATTCGTAGAAATCGGTGGTTCGTGAGAAGAAGATTTTTTTAAATTGTGTGCTATATTTAGACCGCCATCTTGGATTAACGATGACCGCCATTTTAACAACACTGAAAAGGCTTTACCAATGGAACATAACTGCGAAGTTTGCTACCAATGGCCAAGCGGTTTGCATGAAGAACACGTTTGAAATCTCTAACAAAAGAATGATCTTTTGACTTTTCGGCAGCCATCTTGGATGATGCAATCATCTGATTTCGACAAAAAATGCTCCCAAGTGATCGTTTCGTCCACACCTTCGAATTGATATATGACATGACCATATTCGGTCAAATGTGAAATTTGACCCCTACTTGACCCCTCCTGCCCCGCCCATTTTTGACCCGGGGGGCACCATTTGAAGGAATCTGAAACATCGTTAACTATCGATCATTCATATCAAGCTTCGTCGAAATCAGCCTTCCGGTTCGTAAGAAGACTTTTTTGAGAATTTGACCTACTTTTCAACGGCCATCTTGGATTTCGAGATGACCATCATTTTAACAAAAATGAAAAGGCTTGACCCACTGACCATTACTGTGAAGTTTGGCCAATATTGGCCAAGTGGTTCACGAGAATAAGACGTTTGCAATCTATATTGAAAGAATTTCCTTTTGACCTTTCGGCGGCCATCTTGGATGACGTTATTACCTGATTTCGAAAAAAACGATCATTCACACCAAGTTTCGTACAAATCTACCTGGCAGTTCGCGAGACGAAGATTTTTTTAAGAATTTTACATACTTTTCAACGGCGGCCATCTTTGATTTTAACAACAAGAGTTGTCAGAAGACAACGAAGCTCGCCTGTTGGCAGCCTTCACTCAAGCTTGGCACAGTTGCATAAACAAACATGAATATCATATAACTTGACCTTGGGTTAAGGGGCGTGCTGTGGACCTTGACATTGGGGTCAGTGGTGCAAGGTGGGTCGTGGGTTTGCTATAGCATAATATAGCATATTAAGATGAAGGCATGTATGAACTAGAAATGTGGCCTGTCGGCACACGAATGCCCCCGCTGGCAGCCAAAGAAAACGAGGCATATTTGATTATAAGCTATTTACCCGAGCGTTAAGGTTTCAAATGCACCAAGTCTGTGACCTTGACCCTGTGCTTAGCGGGGGCAGGATGAATGTGCATTTGTCACAGGGCGGTAGAGGACCATTGGAGCAATGCGTGTGTGAAATGTGAAGCAGACCCGAGCAAGGAAACAGAAATTACAAGCCATTTACCCGAGCGTTAAGGTTTCAAACGCACCAAGTCTGTGACCTTGACCCTGGGCTTAGCGGCGGCGGGACGAATGTGGATTTGTCACAGAGCAGTAGAGGACCATTGGAGCAATGCATTTGTGAAATGTGAAGCAGATTTAAGCAAGGAAACATAAATTATAAGCCATTTACCCGAGCGTAAAGGTTTCGAACGCACCAAGACGGTGACCTTGATCCTGGGCTTAGCGGGGATGGGACGAATGTGGATTTGTGACAGGACGGTAGAGGACCATTGGAGCACAGTGTGTGTGAAATATGAAGCAGACCCGAGCAAAGAAACATAAATTATAAGCCATTTACCCGAGCGTTAAGGTTTCGAACGCACCAAGTATGTGACCTTGACCCTGGGCTTACCGGGGGTTGGACGAATGTGGATTTATGACAGGACGGTAGAGGAGTATTGGAGCAATGTGTGTGTGAAATGCGAAGCAGATCCGAGCAAGGAAACAGAAACTATAAGCCATTTACCCGAACGTTAATGTTTCGAACGCACCAAGTCTGTGACCTTGACCCTGGGCTTAGCGGGGGCGGGACGAAATTGAATTTGTCACAGGGTGGTGGAGGACCATTGGAGCAATGCGTGTGAGAAATGTGACGCAGATCCGAACAAGGACACAGAAACTAAAAGCCATTTACTCGAGCGTTAAGGTTTCGAACGCACCAAGTATGTGACCTTGACCCTGGGCTTAGCGGCGGTGGCGGGACGAATGTGGATTTGTCACAGAGCAGTAGAGGACCATTGGAGCAATGCATATGTGAAAGGTGAAGCAGATTTAAGAAAGGAAACATAAATTATAAGCCATTTACCCGAGCGTTAAGGTTTCGAACGCACCAAGTCTGTGACCTTGACCCTGGGCTTAGCGGGGTTGGGACGAATGTGGATTTGTGACAGGACGGTAGAGGACCATTGGAGCACAGTGTGTGTGAAATATGAAGCAGATCTGAGCAAAGAAACATAAATTGTAAGCCATTTACCCGAGCGTTAAGGTTTCGAACTCACCAAGTATGTGACCTTGACCCTGGGCTTACCGGGGGCAGGACGAACGTCGATTTATGACAGGACGGTAGAGGAGCATTTGAGCAATGTGTGTGTGAAATTCGAAGCAGATCCGAGCAAGGAAACAGAAACTATAAGCCATTTACCCGAACGTTAAGGTTACGAACGCACCAAGTCTGTGACCTTGACCCTGGGCTTAGCGGGGGCGGGACGAATGTGAATTTGTCACATGGTGGTAGAGGACCATTGGAGCAATGCGTGTGGGAAATATGACGCAGATACGAGCAACGACACAGACATAACTAGCCATTTACCCAAGTATTAAGGTTTCGAACGCACCAAGTATGTGACCTTGACTCTGGGCTTAGCGGGGGCGGAACGAATGTGGATTTGTCACAGGGCGGTAGAGGACCATTGGAGCTATGCGAGTGTGAAATGTCAAGCAGATCCGAGCAAGGAAACAGAAATTATAAGTCATTTACCCAAGCGTTCAGGTTTTTAATGCACCAAGTCTGTGACATTGACCCTGGGCTTAGCGGGGGGGGGGGGGGGGGGGGGGGGGGATGAATGTGGATTTGTCGCAGGGTGGTAGAGGACCATTGGAGCAATGCGTGTGAGAAATGTGACGCAGATCCGAGCAAGTACACTGACATTACAAGCCATTTACTCGAGCGTTAAGGTTTCGAACGCACAAAGTCTGTGACATTGGCCCTGGGCTTAGCGGGGGCGGGACTAATGTGGATTTGTCACAGGGTGGTAGAGGACCATTGGAGCAATGTGTGTGAGAAATGTGACGCAGATCGGAGCAAGGACACAGAAATTACAAGCCATTTACCCGAGCGTTAAGGTTTCGAACGCACCAAGTCTGTGACCTTGATCATGGGCTTAGCGGGGGCGGGACGAATGTGGATTTGTCACAGGGCGGTAGAGGACCATTGGAGCAACGTACGGATGCCGGTAGCACTATATGCCCCCCTCACCATTCGGTGGCGGGGGCATAAATATCAATGCGCTACCTGAAAACAGAAGTAAAACAAAATTTAACCCAACATTAAGTTTATGAACGCACTAAGTTGGTGATTTTCTACAGCATGACAGCTATTCATATGAGGAATGCATGTATGAATGTGCTAAGTTTGTGACCTTGACCTTGGGGAAAGGGGTGGGTCATGGATTTGCTGTAGCACATTAGAGGATCACAGATCAAAGTGTTCCCTGTAAGGAAACAGAAGTTACAAACATTTAACCCAACGTAAAGTTTATAAACATGCTAAATGTGTGACATTGACCTTGGGGTAAGGGTTGGGTGGTGGGTTGTGGATTTGCTACAGCATCATAGAGGGTCATCTGAGGAATAAATGTATGAAATATCAAGGCGTTCCATGAAAGGAAACAGATGTTATAAGACATTTACCCCAACGTTACGTTTATGAATGTGCCATGTTTGTGACCTTGACCTTGGGGAAAGGGGTGGGGATGGGTCATGGATTTGCTATAGCATGATAGAGTATCATCAGATGAATGCATGTATGAAATATCAAGGAGTTTCCTGTAAAGAAACAGAAGTTATAGAAAGACATTTACTCCAACATTAAGTTTATGATGTTGATCTTGGGGAAAGAGGTGAGGGTGGGTGGGGGTCATGGATTTGCGGTAGCACAATAGAGGATCATCAGATGAATGCGTGTATGAAATATCAAAGCGTTCCCTGTAATGAAACAGAAGTTACAAAACATTTACCCCAACGTTAAGTTTATGAACATGCTAAGTTTGTGACCTTGACCTTGGGGTAAGGGTTCGGTGGTGGGTTGTGTATTTGCTACAACATGATAGAGGGTCATCTGAGGAATGCAAGTATGAAATATTAAGGGGTTCCATCATAGAAAACCGATGTTATAAGACATTTACCCCAACGTTAAGTTTATGAATGAGCTAAGTTTGTGACCTTGACATTGGGTCATGGATTTGCAATAGCACGATAGGGTATAGTCAGATGAATGCACGTATGAAATATGAAGGTATTCACTGTAAATGAACAGAAGTTACACAACATGTACCCCAACGTTAAGTTTATGAATGTGCTAGGTTTGTGACCTTGAACCCTTGGGGAAAGGGTTGGGTGACGAGTCGTGGATTTGCTACAGCATGCTAGAGGGTCATCTGTGGAATGCAAGTATGAAATATTAAGGGGTTCCATGATAGAAAACCGATGTTATAAGACATTTACCCCTACGTTAAGTTTATGAATGAGCTAAGATTGTGACCATGACCTTGGGGAAAGGGGTGGGGGTGGGTCATGGATTTGCTATAGCACGATAGAGTATCATCAGATGAATGCATGTATGAAATATCAACGCGTTCCCTGTAAAGAAACAGAAGTTATAGAAAGACATTTACTCCAACATTAAGTTTATGATGTTGATCTTGGGGAAAGGGGTGGGTGGGGTCATGGATTTGCTGTTGCACAATAGAGGATCATCAGATGAATGCATGTATGAAATATCAAAGCTTTCCCTGTAAAGAAACTGAAGTTACACAACATTTACCCCAAAGTTAAGCTTATGAACATGCTAAATTTGTGACCTTGACCTTGGGGTAAGGGTTGGGTGGTGGGTTGTGGATTTGCTACAGCATGATAGAGGGTCATCTGAGGAATGCATGTATGCAATATCAAGGCGTTCCATGAAATGAAAAAGATGTCATAAGACAATTACCCCAACGTTAAGTTTATGAATGTGCTAAGTTTGTGACCTTGACCTTGGGGTAAGGGGCGGGCGGTGGGCCATGTATTTGCAATAGCACGATAGGGTATAACCAGATGAATGCATGTATGCAATATCAAGGCGTTCTATGAAAGGAAACAGATGTTATAAGACATTTACTCCAACGTTAGGTTTATGAATGTGCTAAGTTTGTGACCTTGACCTTGGGAAAACGGGTGGCAGGTGGGTCGTTGATTTGCTAAAGTACGATAGAGTCTCATCAGATGAATGCATGTATGAAATATAAAGGTATTCACTGTAAATAAACAGAAGTTACACAACATTTACCCCAATATTAAGTTTATGAACATGCTATGTTTGTGACCGTGACCTTGGGGTAAGGGTTGCGTGTTGGGTCGTGGATTTGCTACAGCATGATAGAGTGTCATATGAGGAATGCATGTATGAAATATCAAGGCGATCCATGAAAGTAAACAGATGTTATAATAAATTTACCCCAACGTTAAGTTTATGAATGTGCTAAGTTTGTGACCTTGACCTTGGGGTGAGGGTTGGGTGGTGGGTCATGGATTTACTACAGAATGCTAGAGGGTCGTCTCAGGAATGCATGTATGAAATATCAAGGTGTTCCATGAAAGGAAACAGATGTTATAAGACATTTACCCCAACGTTAAGTTTATGAATGTGCTAAGATTGTGACCTTGGCCATGTGGTAAGGGTTGGGCGGTGGGTCATGGATTTGCTACAGCATGATAGAGTGTCATCTGAGGAATGCATGTATGAAATATCAAGGCGTTCCATGAAAGGTAACATATGTTATAAGAAATTTACCCCAACGTTAAGTTTATGAATGTGCTAAGTGTATGACCTTGACCTTAGGGTGAGGGTTTGGTGGTGGATCATGGATTTGCTACAGCATGATAGAGGGTCATCTGCGGAATGCATGTATGAAATAACAAGGTGATCCATGAAAGGAAACAGAAGTTATAAGACATTTACCCCAACGTTAAGTTTATGAATGTGCTAAGTTTGTGACCTTGACCTTGTGGTAAGGGTTTGGTGGTGGGTCATGGATTTGCTACATCTAGATAGAGGGTCATCTGAGGAATGCATGTATGAAATAACAAGGTGATCCATGAAAGGAAACAGAAGTTATAAGACATTTACCCCAACGTTAATTTTATGAATGTGCTAAGTTTGTGACCTTGATCTTGGGGTAAGGGTTGGGTGGTGTGTCATGGATTTCCTACAGCATGATAGAGGGTCATCTCAGGAATGCATGTATGAAATGTCAAGGCGTTCCAGGAAATTATTATTTGTTACATTACATTGCTTTACGTTATATATTAGTGATTCCATATATTATGTCCATCTTGGTGCCGTTTTTCTAGTTTCAAGGTAGAACCAATAATCCATTAAACTGTGTTTATTCCATTGGATGACAGTCCAGGAGTTACATTTAAAACAGTATAGCCAATTGTTCTCGTCATTTTATGTATTTTATTTCCACTTCAGGGGACCAGGGATCTCAGAAATGTAATTTAGGTTCATACATTTACATGACGTAAATATAGCTTTACATTTGTTTTTCTTTTCAACGTTGTATACATACAATAGTTGTCAGAGGACAACGAAGCGGGCCCGGTGGCAGCAAAGGAACCGATGGCACATTTGAACGTGCATTTGACACAGCGCAGTAGAGGACCCATGGAGCAATTCGTGTGTGAAATATGAAGCAAATGCAAGCAAGGAAACATAAAATATACGCCATTATTTACCCGAGCGTCCGAGCGAGCGTCCGAGCGTCCGAGCGTCCGAGCGTTAAGGTTTCGAGATGCACACAGTATGTGACCTTGACCCTGGGCTTAGGAGGGGCGGCACGGACGTGGATTTGTCACGGCGCAGTAGAGGACCCTTGGAGCAATGCGTGTTTGAAATATGAAGCAAATCCAAGAAAGGAAACAGAAAATATAGGCCATTATTTAAAATAGCGACTGAGCGTTAAGATTTCGAGATGCACAAAGTATGTGACCTTGACCCTGGGCTTAGAAGGGGCAGCACGGACGGGGATTTCACACAGCGCAGTAGATGACCCTTGGAACAATGCGTGTGTGAAATATGAAGCAAATCCAAGCAAGGAAACAGAAATTATAGGCCATTATTTAAAATAGCGACTGAGCGTTAAGATTTCGAGATGCACAAAGTATGTGACCTTGACCCTGGGCTTAGAAGGGGCAGAACGGACGTGGATTTGCCACAGCGCAGTAGATGACCCTTGGAACAATGCGTGTGTGAAATATGAAGCAAATCCAAGCAAGGAAACAGAAAATATAGGCCATTATTTAAAATAGCGACTGAGCGTTAAGATTTCGAGATGCACAAAGTATGTGACCTTGACCCTGGGCTTAGAAGGTGAAGAACGGACGTGGATTTGCCATAGCGCAGTAGAGGACCCTTGGAGCAATGCGTGTGTGAAATATGAAGCAAATTCAAGCAAGGAAACAGAAAATATAGGCCATTATTTACCCGAGCGACTGAGCGTGAAGGTTTCGAGATGCACAAAGTATGTGACCTTGACCCTGGGCTTGGAAGGGGCGGCACGGACGTGGATTTGCCACAGCGCAGTAGAGGACCCTTGGAGCAATGCGAGTGTGAAATATGAAGCAAATCCAAGCAAGGAAACAGAAAATATAGGCCATTATTTACCTGAGTGACTGAGCGTTAAGGTTTCGAGATGCACAAAGTATGTGACATTGACCCTGTGCTTAGAACGGGCGCCACGGACGTGGATTTGCCACAGCGCAGTAGAGGACCATAGGAGCAATGCGTGTTTGAAATATGAAGCAAATCCAAGCAAGGAAACAGAAAATATAGGCCATTATTTAAAATAGCGATTGAGCGTTAAGATTTCGAGATGCACAAAGTATGTGACCTTGACCCTGGGCTTAGAAGGGGAAGCACGGACGGGGATTTCCCACAGCGCAGTAGATGACCCTTGGAACAATGCGTGTGTGAAATATCAAGCAAATCCAAGCAAGGAAACAGAAATTATAGGCCATTATTTAAAATAGCGACTGAGCGTTAAGATTTCGAGATGCGCAAAGTATGTGACCTTGACCCTGGGCTTAGAAGGGGCAGAATGGACGTGGATTTGCCACAGCGCAGTAGATGACCCTTGGAACAATGCGTGTGTGAAATATGAAGCAAATCCAAGCAAGGAAACAGATAGGCCATTATTTAAAATAGCGACTGAGCGTTAAGATTTCGAGATGCACAAAGTATGTGACCTTGACCCTGGGCTTAGAAGGGGCGGCACGGACGTGGATTTGCCACAGCGCAGTAGAGGACCCTTGGTGCAATGCGTGTGTGAAATATGAAGCAAATTCAAGCAAGGAAACAGAAAATATAGGCCATTATTTACCCGAGCGACTGAGCGTGAAGGTTTCGAGATGCACAAAGTATGTGACCTTGACCCTGGGCTTGGAAGGGGCGGCACGGACGTGGATTTGCCACAGCGCAGTAGAGGACCCTTGGAGCAATGCGAGTGTGAAATATGAAGCAAATCCAAGCAAGGAAACAGAAAATATAGGCCATTATTTACCTGAGTGACTGAGCGTTAAGGTTTCGAGATGCACAAAGTATGTGACATTGACCCTGTGCTTAGAACGGGCGCCACGGACGTGGATTTGCCACAGCGCAGTAGAGGACCATAGGAGCAATGCGTGTTTGAAATATGAAGCAAATCCAAGCAAGGAAACAGAAAATATAGGCCATTATTTAAAATAGCGACTGAGCGTTAAGATTTCGAGATGCACAAAGTATGTGCCTTGACCCTGGGCTTAAGGGGACACGGACGGGGATTTCCCACAGCGCAGTAGATGACCCTTGGAACAATGCGTGTGTGAAATATCAAGCAAATCCAAGCAAGGAAACAGAAATTATAGGCCATTATTTAAAATAGCGACTGAGCGTTAAGATTTCGAGATGCGCAAAGTATGTGACCTTGACCCTGGGCTTAGAAGGGGCAAAATGGACGTGGATTTGCCACAGCGCAGTAGAGGACCCTTGGAACAATGCGTGTGTGAAATATGAAGCAAATCCAAGCAAGGAAACAGAAAATATAGGCCATTATTTAAAATAGCGACTGAGCGTTAAGATTTCGAGATGCACAAAGTATGTGACCTTGACCCTGGGCTTAGAAGGGGCGGCACGGACGTGGATTTGCCACAGCGCAGTAGAGGACCATTGGAGCAATGCGTGTGTGAAATATGAAGCAAATTCAAGCAAGGAAACAGAAAATATAGGCCATTATTTACGCGAGCGTCCGAGCGTTAAGGTTTCCAGATGCACAAAGTATGTGACCTTGACCCTGGGCTTAGAAGGGGCGGTATGGACGTGGATTTGCCACAGCGCATTAGAGGACCATTGGAGCAATGCGTTTGTGAAGTGAAATATGAAGAAAATCCAAGCAAGGAAACAGAAAATATAGGCCATTATTTACCCGAGCGACTGAGCGTTAAGGTTTCGAGATGCACAAAGTATGTGACCTTGACACTGGGCTTAGAAGGGGCAGCACGGACGTGGATTTCACACAGCGCAGTAGATGACCCTTGGAACAATGCGTGTGTGAAATATGAAGCAAATCCAAGCAAGGAAACAGAAGATATAGGCCATTATTTAAAATAGCGACTGAGCGTTAAGATTTCGAGATGCACAAAGTATGTGACCTTGACCCTGGGCTTAGAAGGGGCAGCACGGACGTGGATTTCCCACAGCACAGTAGAGGACCCTTGGAACAATGCGTGTGTGAAATATGAAGCAAATCCAAGCAAGGAAACAGAAAATATAGGCCATTATTTAAAATAGCGACTGAGCGTTAAGATTTCGAGATGCACAAAGTATGTGACCTTGACCCTGGGCTTACAAGAGGCAGCACGGACGTGGATTTGCCACAGCGCAGTAGAGGACCCTTGGAGCAATGCGTGTGTGAAATATGAAGCAAATTCAAGCAAGGAAACAGAAAACATAGGCCATTATTTACCCGAGCGACTGAGCGTGAAGGTTTCGAGATGCACAAAGTATATGACATTGACCCTGGGCTTAGAAGGGGCGACACGGACATGTATTTGCGACAGTGCAGTAGAGGACCATTGAAGCAATGCGTGTGTGAAATATGAAGCAAATCCAAGCAAAGAAACAGAAAATATAGGCCAGTATTTACCCGAGCGACTGAGCGTTAAGGTTTCGAGATGCACAAAGTATGTGACCTTGACCCTGGGCTTAGAAGGGGTGGCACGGACGTGGATTTCCGACAGCGCAGTAGAGGACCCTTGGAGCAATGCGTGTGTGAAATATGAAGCAAATCTAAGCAAGGAAACAGAAAATATAGACCATTATTTAAAATAGCGACTGAGCGTTAAGGTTTCGAGATGCACAAAGTATGTGACCTTCACCCTGGGCTTAGAAGGGGTGGCACGGATGTGGATTTGCCATAGCGCAGTAGAGGACCCTTGGAGCAATGCGTGTGTGAACATGAAATGAAGCAGACGGACGGACAGACGGCCGGACGGACGGACGGACGTACACACTAGAGCTACATTGTGGGGTTCCTAACCCTAACCCATCCTGAATCAGACCCCGTAAAGATAATTCAAACAGAAAAAACAACCCCATAAAACAAAATAACCCCACAAGAGCAAATCATAACTGGGTTAAAAACGGAATAAGCATCTCTTAACAAGTCCATCACTGTGTGGTTAACCTCACAATGTACCTCTCGTTTGTACGGGCAGACGGACGCCTACGACGCCGAAGGTATGCCATAAGCACGGCTTCCTTCGGAAGGCGAGCTAAAAACTGAAGGTGCATCTATTAAGGAAAATATCAAGAATAAGGTAAGCTAATTGTATTAATTTGAAACAGAGTAACTTAGTAGAAAGTCGTGGATAAATATTCCTATAAGGTTTCATGACTGTAGCTCAAATAGTTGTTCACTTATGTGCGACACATTTCACTAAATCAAGGACCATAATGAATACTGGATGAATCCGCATCTAAAACCGCAACTTTTGCTGCATATCACTGGCTCACAATAGTATGGCTTTCCGCCTATTAAATAGTATTGGAAATATAAGTTCTAGCAAAAACTTTAACGAAGGGAAATAGCTATGTAATGTTAATGTACAAGTAGCATGATGGTCATTTGTTTCACACTGGGTTGCGGTGCACATCACTGGCTCATGATGGATGCAAGTATGGTGGCTGTATGCATAATGCTATTGAAGATACAAGCTCTAACAAAAACTTTGTGACAGACTGTACAGACAGACATGACAGACGGACCAGGATAACACTAAATGCCCTCTCCACTATCATGGTGGGGCATAAACAGTCAACAAATAATTAATTTTGAACCAGTTTTATACTGTATGATGGTGCATGGCACATTTAGCAGGGGGATGGGCATACAATTGGTACATGGTACATTATGTGAGTAAAAAGTGCACGGGTCTCAAGATGGCGGCGCCCAGTAGTAGTAGTACGACGAGGTTGGTACATTTTGTATTTATTTTCACACTTTATACATTAAACTTTCAACAAAGACATTATAAAACTAGAAATGTGGCCTGTCGGCACACGAATGCCCCTGCTGGCAGCCAAAGAAAACGAGGCATATTTGATTATAAGCCATTTACCCGAGCGTTAAGGTTTCAAACGCACCAAGTATGTGACCTTGATCATGGACTTAGCGGGGGCGGGACGAATGTGGATTTGTCACAGGGTGGCGGAGGACCATTGGAGCAATGTGTGTGTGAAATTTGAAGCAGATCCGAGCAAGGAAATAGAAATTACTAGAAATATGGCCTGTCGGCACACGAATGCCCCCGCTGGCAGCCATAGAAAACGAGGCATATTTGATTATAAGCCATTTAAACTGTAGTCACACGAATATGTAACTTACTAACTTTAGAGTTATCCCAATTTTACGACATCATATTGTCGTAAAATTACCGCTTGTCTTTGCCATAAATGTGCACATTCACGGGCATGGCCATGGAAAATACTCTTGAAGAAAATCGTGTTAACTCGAGAATATTACAGAATCTTGATGTTATTCAAGCTGAAATTCACAAGCTACAAGTTTCCCAAGGGACTAGCAATAAGCGTTTAGAGCGCCTTGAGAGAAATCAAAGCGAATCGCCCAATATCGAATCGGACCCGTCCAATTTCTGGTTTCAAGACCTGCCTACAGGCAGGCATGAACAATTAGTTCCCCCCACAGAGACCTCGCCAAAGGCTAAATCACCTCCTGTGCAGACTTTTCAAAGAGAATACAAATCTATAAAAGATGCACTATCCAAGTTTAAGTTGCCGAATGACTTGAAACTACTAGAATCGAGAAGCGGGATTAAAAAAGATGATGTTCCTCAGTTTAACAATATGTATATGCAAATCAGCCAGATACACTGAAACTGCGTTAAAATTGATGGGCACATTAGATGATCAACATACAGCCATTGACAGCGAATCATTCAATCAGTTGTACACTATACTAGTAGCGCACATGAACTACTTGCAGTCAGAATACACTGGTTTAGTGGTCAAAGGTCAATTTGATAAAGAAACAGCATCTCTATCAAATGTCTAGAGAAAAATGGTTCCACGTTGAGGAATGACAACTTGAGAACAGCAGCCGAAATCTTTGCTGTCCGTAATCGCATGACTCCGAGAGACTCGTACGCGCCTAGACGGGTACGGCTGCGGACGCCGTGACTACTCTCTTACTCTCCTACTCTCCTGGAAATCCAGAACCATTAGAGCGAGACGACGCCTAATGTGGTCTTATATGAGTTATCGACACATCTAAATGTGTTTTCCAAAAGAAAAATTGAATCGCTGGCATATTATTAGGACCTAAAAAATAACTAAAAACTGGTTACAAGATGGTATTGAAATTCCATTTACAAAACAACCTACTCCATTTAATTTAAACAAGAGGGCCATGATGGCCCTAATTCGCTCACCTGACTCCATGAACACCAGAGGAGAATGTGACATTGAGTTCATAAGTGTTTTAAAACAAGTGTGCTATTGTTAGATGGCAGTCATCTTGGATTAAGCGATGACTCTCATTTTACCAAATCTGAAAATACTTCACCCAAGGATCTTAACTTACTATGAATTTTGGCCAGCATCGGCCATGTGGTTCCTGAGAAAAAGACGTTCAAAATCTCGAATAAATGGACCTTTTGGAGGCCATCATGGATGACATAATCATCTGATTCCGACAAATATTGCACCAGAGCAATCGCCTCATCGATACCTTCAATTTGATATATGATATGAGCATATTTGGTCAAAAATAATATTTGACACCACGGGCCACGCCCATTATTGACACCGGGTCACCTTTTAAACACCTTTGAAAGAGCATTCTACATCGATCATTCCTCCCAAGTTTCGTCGAAATCCGGCTGGCGGTTCATGAGAAGAAGATTTTTTAAGAATTTGTGCTATTTTTAGACGGCGGCCATCTTGGATTAGCGACGACCTCCGTTTTAACAAATTTGAAAAGGCTTCACCCATGGACCATAACTGTGAAGTTTTGCCACCATGGGTCAAGCGGTTCGTGTGAAGAAGAATTTTGAAATCTCTAATAAAAGAACAACCTTTTGACCTTTCGGCGGCCATCTTGGATGACATGACCATCCAATTTCGACAAATAATGTACCAGAGCGATCGCCTCTTTGATACCTTCGATTTGATATAGACATAACCATATTCGATCAAAAATAAAATTTGACCAAAATTTGACCCCACGGGCCACGCACATTTTTGATTCCGGGGTCACCATTTTAACAAGTTTGATAGAGCATTGTACTTCAATCATTCCCACGAAGTTTCGTTGAAATCAGGTTGTCGGTTCATGAGAAGAAGATTTTTTAAGAATATATGCTATTTTTAGACGGCGGCCATCTTAGATTAGCGATGACCTCCATTTTAGCAAATCTGAAAAGGCTTCACCCATGGACCATAATTTTTAAGTTTTGCTACCATGGGCCAAGCGGTTCATGTGAAGAAGAATTTTGAAATCTCTAATAAAAGAACGACCTTTTGACCTTTCGGCGGCCATCTTGGATGACATAACCATCCGATTTCGGCAAAAAATGCACCAGAGTGATCGCCTCGTTGATACCTTCGATTTGATATATGACATGACCATATCCGGTCAAAAATAAAATTTGACCCCTATTTGACCCCACGGGCCACGCCCATTTTTGACCCCGGGGTCACCATTTTCACAACTTTGAAAGAGCATTGTACATCGTACTACCAAGTTTTGTCGAAATCTGGTTGGCGGTTCTTGAGAAGAAGATTTTTGAAGAATTTGTGCTATTTTCAGACGGCGGCCATCTTGGATTACGTGATGACGTCATTTTAACAATTTAGTAATCCCCCTACCTAAGGACCATGACCATGAAATTTGGTGACAATAGGCCCAATGATTACCGAGGAGAAGACGTTTGAAAATGTTCACGGACGACGGACGGACGACGAACGACGGACGACGGACGGACGACGGACGGACGACACGACGGACGGACGACGGATGACGGACGACGGACACATTGCGGTAGCAATAGCTCACATGAGCTTCGCTCAGGTGAGCTAAAAATAGACCATTTAATGACAAACAGCACAAATTTGTTCAAAATGAGGTGAACCGTTTGCTTAAATGTGGAGTTATCAAACAAGACAAGTCACAAAGTGTAATAACAAATTAGGATTAGTTGTAGATCTTCGTCATTTAAATAATTATGTGCAAAACAAACCATTTCAGTATGAAGATATAAACTCGGTTATTCAAAATAATGAACTACATGTACATGATCAATTAGTAACCGTTGATATCCGAGATGGTTTTTATCATATTCCTGTTTCAAAGAATTCACAGAAATACCTAGGTTTTCAGTTTGAGGGCAAAACATACAGTTGGTGTTCTTTACCGTTTGGTGTATGTCCATATAAAAAACGAGCGTTAAGGTTTCGAACACACCAAGTCTGTGAGCTTGACCCTGGGCTTAGCGGGGGCGGGACGAATGTGGATTTGTCACAGAGCGGTAGACGACCATTGGAGCAATGCATGTGTGAAATGTGAAGCAGACCTGAGCAAGGAAACAGAAATTATAAGCCATTTACCCGAGTGTTAAGGTTTCGAACGCACCAAGTCGGTGACCTTGACCCTGGGCTTATTGGGTGCGGGACGAATGTGGATTTGTCACAGGACGGTAGAGGACCATTGGAGCACTGTGTGTGTGAAATGTCAAGCAGACCCGAGCAAGGAAACATAAATTATAAGCCATTTACCCGAGCCTTAAGGTTTCGAACGCACCAAGTCAGTGTCCTTGACCCTGGGCTTAGTGGGGGCAGGACGAATGTGGATTTGTCACAGGGCGGTACTGGACAATTGAAGCAATGCGTGTGTGAAATGTGAAGGAGATGCAAGGAAGGAAACAGAAATTATAAGTCATTTACCAGAGCGTTAAGGTTATGAACGCACCAAGTCTGTGTCCTTGACCCTGGGCTTAGTGGGAGCAGGACGAATGTGGATTTGTCACAGGGCGGTACCGGACAATTGAAACAATGCGTGTGTGAAATGTGAAGCAGATTCAAGGAAGGAAACAGAAATTATAAGTCATTTACCCGAGCGTTAAGGTTATGAACGCACCAAGTATGTGTCCTTGACCCTGGGCTTAGTGGGGGCAGGACGAATGTGGATTTGTCACAGGGCGGTACTGGACAATTGGAGCAATGCGTGTGTGAAATGTGAAGCAGATTCAAGGAAGGAAACAAAAATTATAAGTCATTTACCCGAGCGTTAAGGTTATGAACGCACCAAGTCGGTGTCCTTGACCCTGGGCTTAGCAGGGGTGGGACGAATTTGGATTTGTCACATGGTGGTAGAGGACCATTGGAGCAATGCGTGTGTGAAATGTGAAGCAGATCCGAGCAAGGACACATAAATTATAAGCCATTTACCCAAGTGTTAAGGTTTCGAACGCACCAAGACGGTGACCTTGACCCTGGGCTTAGCGGGGGCGGGACGAATGTGGATTTGTCATAGGGCGGTAGAGGACCATTGGAGCAATGCGTGTGTGAAATGTGAAGCAGATCCGAACAAGGAAACAGAAATTACAGCCATTTACCCGAGTGTTAAGGTTTCGGGACGTACGTATGGACGCCGGCAACACTATATGCCCCCTCCCCCCCCCCCCCCCCCTTACCATTCGGTGGAGGGGGCACACATATTACCGTTGATGGATACAACACAGGTTGTAACATATTTGTTTGAATTTTATCATATGAATGGCTATATCCAATGTTCGCACTTATTTAACATTTGACCTTTAAAGTATGTCGGATTAAAGACATTTTTTGATGATTGTGTTTAGTTGTTATTGTTTGCAAATAATAAACCAACATTAGTTTCATTTCTTTGTTTGTTTGTTTGTTTCATTTCTTATTGTGTAAACCGATTTAATAGCGAATAGCAAATCTTTGCCCAAAAAATGGCTGCTGTTTTGGTTGCCATCTTGAATTTTGAAAAATATGCATATAATTTGGAATAACTGTTGTCAGATTCTGCAATAGTTTCCCACTGCCTCCAATCTGTTTCCACTTTGTTTCCGCAAGCGCAAGGCAATTGCGCAAGGCGTTGTATTCCTACTTATACATACATCATGCCATGATATTGTAGCTCGGATACGAACGAGAGTATATTATGTTTTAAGTAAATGAGACTGTTCTGTATACACAACCATTCCGGCTATTATTATCATCATTGATTATTATAACTATTGCCTACCAATATATTGGAATACAAAGGCAGTCAGCCTCGTAACATTTCCTGACGGGATGGACCCCGTCAGAGGAACAGTCACCAGCAAATAACCTGCCTCTACATTGCCAACCAAAAGTATTGTCCCCGCAGCGCACGTGGTAAAGCACTACTGAAATACATTCTACCAGTTTTTGATTGTGCGAGTTTGAGCTTCGGACAAATTGTTTTCATCTCCCACAGCCTGATGTTGCCCACAACTAGCCGTTGGCACACCACACGCCACCGCCCGATGTTGCCCATAACCCGCTGTTGGTCCACCATAGGACCACCCACCGCCCACCACTGGCTCGCCACCTTTGTGGCCCTACACTTGCTTAAGTCGTGACCACCACAGTGTTGCAAACATATGCCAGTAACAAAAAAGTGGCCACCAAAACATTTTTCATTTTGTCAAATCAACTTTAAATTCCTATTTCGAACAAATTAAGCAGTAATTGGGCAAATATAACCTATATTACGAAACTGTATGTGCCGGTTTTGAACGAAATTATAATTCCCCGCCCACAAGTTATATATGGAGTAACTACCACAGAGCTATACGTATATTTATCCGTTGCCTCGGAACATTTTCGTAGGAATGTTATGCATATCTGCCTATAATTGAACACGAATCGGTGGAATTTTGATCATTCGTGAACGAATGAAAAAACAACGCCATGTAACACGCACCACCCCACCCCTTTTCACAAAATAATACACTTGTGGATTGGTGTAATAAATGGAGAATAAGAGCTTGCTAATTCGTTGTTTTAGGCACGTAACTCTCGCTTTCATTACATTGTATTACATAATAGTTACGATAGATTAGTATTTTCGAATTTACGTTTTAAGTTTCCTTTGTTTACCTACTCCTTCGTGAAAAGTGACCTGGTAGATTTGCTAACACACACATTATGAGGTGTGTTTATGATAATAGTTGGGTTGCCCTTACTGTCAATAGCAATATAGCGAAGTAGGCGGGTGAACATCAGGCGAATTGTCTCTACATTTTTGTTCGCGGAAGTGACACACTTGTATGTCGTTAACTGGGTAGAGGTCGAGAGCGGCATATTGTCTATAAAGCGGAAAATGTGCCGTTAACCGATTCGATAAACCTACATAGTCGGGCACAATGACGGGCATGAATATTAAGTGCAGCTCCACAAGTACATATATTCAATTTCATTTATATTAAGCGTTGCTATAGCAAAAAAGGGGCAACATTGCGTAATAGACCTATACTCGTGGATAAGTCGTGCCTCCCCCTCCCCCTTTATTCTATTGTTGTTGTGCACAATGTTTATTAACATTGCGAATAGACCTATACTCGTGATAAGTCGTGTCCCCCTCCCCCTTTATTCTATTGTTGATTGTGCACAATGTAATTTATTTTTGCGTGCAATCAACTACTGTTGAACAATTTTATCAAGAGAATCAAACGTCGCGACGTCTAGCATATGGATTAACACGTCAAAACGTCCCAGGTGTCAACATAAAATTCCGCATGTGTGAGTTTCTGTTATTATCTAAATATAAATCTGATGGCGACGTGTTCACATATGAATACAACATGTGTTTCGTTTCTGACGTCTATAAGTTAATTATAAGTGTGGTCAAAGACGCCATGTCAGTAAAATTAGTTTATGACGTTAACGTCATTTTGGACATTCCTTTGTTATCGTGGTTGTTGGTAACGCCCGAATCATCCGAATATTGAGTTACAATACGAATAACGGTGGTAACTAGAATAACCATGGCCATCTACCCGAGCAAGACGTTTCGGAACTTCTAACAGGGTGACGTCATTGTCTGACAATTTCTCTCAGCATTGACTTGCCGTCATAGACACCATGCCAGCATCATGTGTTGAAAGTGTGTGTTCTTATCCATCCGGGGAATGTGCTTAGAACGTTTACTGCACAAGTATTTGCAAGTGAAAGTTTTTTATGGGTCACGTGATAAACATTTTTTATTTTACGCATCATGTGACATGCCGCGTTACTGAATAATGTAACGACTGTACTTAGCACGTACTGCCATGATGTAATGCCAACCCATGATTGTGAAAGTTAGTAAACTACATGTATATGTGATTATATGAAATAATAGAACTTTTGTCCAGGAGTGTATCAACGTAGTGTATGGGATTTGTGCTGAATACAATCTCGGAATAGAAATTCCCTGTCTATAGCAACCACGTTTCTGTTTTACCAGTTACTCAAGTACTACATAAATGGCCCTGCAAATAAATACCACCTATGCACAAAAGCCCCATTGTCTCATTTAGTACGTCGTGGTGTATGGGTCCGTGTTCGGAGTACTAAACTCTTAATTACATCTCATTACACGGCATTACATCTTATTAAGCGTTATGACGGAGTGGTCTTTCCAAAGGTGCGTCTGAAGCGTTCTTTGTTTGCCTTCTACTTCGTGGAGAGTGAGCTAAGCAGTTTGCTCATTATACTACGCCGCATAATTACATGTTTTAGGACAGATAAGTTGGTCCGGCCTTAAATGACCTGAGCTGTTCATAGGCTGTTAAACCCCAACAGTTCGTTTTCACTTTAGTAATGCTTCCATTAGCAAATCTGATTATGTAATGTTACCAGTCCGTGAGTTTGTTTTTGTAACGCCTGAAGCATAACGTACGGCGGAACATACTTGTGGTATTAAGACTAAATGTTCAGAAGGCCCCTATACTACACTAATGCGACTGGGACCCACAACCAGTGCTGTTGCACTTTTCATCCGTTTCCAACGTAACATATACACACTTATTGACGCGTCATTTATACGCAGTACACACCTCGCTTAAGACACGGCGACATGTTCTGTCATGCCGTCGCAGACTATATATGCTGCTCTTTTGGCCGGTTCCCATACCTATCCCACTTTTTGTATCGGGAAATTACGAGGGATGCATATATCTGCCCAAACAATCGGTTACCCCCACAAATTACTCGTCAAACCGGATCCGATTAACACATTTTGATTTTCTGAACAAAGATATACGCGTTTACATGGTCGCATGTTTTGGTCTATTTTAGAATTAACAACTCGGTATTAGCCTCGCACGAATACGCATCACAAACACCGATGCTAGCTGTGGTGGATCAAATGCGATCAGCAGGGTGTCTTGGAAATCGTAAACATAAACAAGTACAAATGTGTAACATTAGTTCTATGTGCCCCGTTCTTATGCAATACATGTGCGACTCTGCATTTCAAACTAGCTATTATATTTAGCGGCAACACATCCACCCGCTTTCAATTTATCACCATACTATCGAAACGCTTGCGGTGTTTAGTTCCTTTGGAAGGGAAATTCATGTCATTCGTTTATAACTCATGGCTCGTATTCAGAAACAACGTAGACGGACAAGTGATGCCTTCGGTCCATATTTGGACCAACCATCCGTCGGGGCTGTCGGCTGTACTTCATTCTGCATAGACGCTTACTGCAGACACTTTCTTCTTGCCACACTTGTACTTATTTTTGCGCATCGTACTTCGAAACGCTAACGTATTAGTACATGTGGTTTTCAGCTTCCGCTCTTATATATAACTACACACCTCCACACCCAGCTGACCGTACAATCATGATTATGATATACCATACACTTTATTCACGCTAGCGTACAATATACATATGCATGTATATATAAGCAGCCTAGTATGCACCAATAGTCTTATTACATACACGTTAAACTTTTCCATAAGTCATTAAACTTAGCCGCTGTTTTACATGATACTGTAGTCAGACACACACCACAATATGCACAATACATTAATAATTTAAATTAATGTCCAATCCTACTGTACAATTAGTAGAAAGCCGGTTTCATATTCCTAGCAAAAATCTAATGATCATTACTAAACTATTGCAAACAGAAATATGTTCAGTTTGTCATAATAATGTATAGACGTTTCGGCATGTTGTATACACCATTGGTGTTTAATACAATGTATGCGGTATTTAGCATGTATTTACATATACTTTACTCTGACTTGTTTGAGAAATGTGACTGTATATTCACTAGTTCCGTTAGCTACGGGACGGCTGTGCTTGCCGGAACATAATAAATCAACACGGATTCAATGGCAGGGTGCGAGAGGCCTAACCTGGGACTGTCTTTACGTTTCGTACAGGCGGAACCCCAGCGTCGCTCATAGCCCGACATACTAGTGATCGTCCGTGGCATAACTTATGTAGGCAATGCGCACAGCACTGTCGTATTATCATGATTATACCGGCATCAGATTTAGCTGCCTGTGTGGCTAGACGTGTTACCTCGTCTGCACTGGGGCTTTCGTATTATACCCTCGTGCGGGACTCGCTTATCAAAACCAAAATCTTGATATTGACACTATGTATCGTGCTAATGGTAAGCCCCTCTCTAATATTTGTAATGATAATTTCATTCATAGAATTAAAGCCCCTATACGGCTCAAGTTGCCGAATTTGGCCTCCTATTGGGTTATCCAACATGTTTCTATTTACACACACTTTGAAACTGTTTGCATTCATTTTGGTACAAAAATGAGTTTGTAGTTGATGAAAATATCAATATTTGTTGATAAACAAACAGCAGGTGCGTGTTTCAAAGCCCAATCGATTTTCCGATAGACGCTCGGGTCAACTCCTCAACTCCCCGATTCGCGGCCGCTGAATTCCGATAGCCGGAGTTTATCGACTCGCTTCCGAGTCGAAGCTGTTGGGTTACGGAAATGAAATTGTCAATATTTACATTTTGCACCGAGTGGTACACAAAACAAGTTTTTGTTGTCTTCACATTGCGATTAAGATGTTAATCTCAAGACTTGAGATGTATCTATTAGACAGTATATGTTAGTTTTGTGTACTAAATCAGTTGCCAAACATGTTTTTGTGTTTGAAAAAATCGGAAAATTGTAATACTGAGCCGTTCAGGGCCTTAACGCAGCAAACGAGACATGGTGTTACTATGTCGGACCAGCGATGCATGCAATCACACACGTCCCATAAGATAGCCGAAATATCGGGAGTAATACAGATAAACATTCAGCATAACTCATAATTGGCGGAAATTTGTTTCAGCTCGACAAATTTTGTGGCGGATTGCTGCGGGTGGTGCATATCGCACTATTCGAAATATCAGCGTATTTCATGTATACATATATGTCAAAGCTGCCAAGCTTGGTGTTTCCTGGATATTTACGGAAACGCATCATAGGTACAGCGGATACAATTGGCAAATGCCCGGATATTTACGGTAAAGGTATTCCGGCGGATACCAATTGCCTAAATATGTTCCTAGTTCTCGTACCCAGTGGTTACAAACAAACAAGTATATCCGGTTTCTCGTATCACAGCGGATGTACTCCCACCCGCAGCATGTCAGCCATTTATGAGTCGTCTGTTCTGTTAATAAATAAAAGTCGCGGCCATTACTTGCATAGTACATGTGTTATGCTACGCCCATGTTACATGTACCTACAGATAGGTTGGTGCCCCAAAACATCACACTCCAGTGTCGTATAGCCGGAGGCTATAATGCGTTTTAGCAAATCCTCTTATAATAATATATGAAAAGGCCCATTTTCATATCAACTTGAAAATAAAAATTTAGTATTTAGACCACAGGGTCATCTGAGGAATGCATGTATGAAATATCAAGGCGTTCCATGAAAGGAAACAGATGGTATACAGGGCTCCAGATAAGGAATTAGTAATTGAGTATTTTCACTCCATCATTTCTGAAGCAATTGGGTATTTCAAAACGTTAATTAGGTAAAATAAAATCACACTACTGTTTATACATCAACAGACAGCAATTATTGAATAGTTGGCTTCTAAATGAAACCATGTCTTGGCATTTCATTAGAATTGTCTCCTTGGATGTGTTTTCATGGAAAATAAGAAGAATATGCTATATTTATCTGTTTATTGTTTCCTGCAGCATGATAAAGGTACCACAATTTGTTTACTGCTGTTTGATACTCGCTATTTCTGATTTCAATTGGGTTTTTGGCAATTTTAATTCGGTTTTTAAGCAAATACGCAGCTTATCTGGAGCACTGGTTATCAGACGTTTACCCCAACGTTAAGTTTATGAATGTGCTAGGTTTGTGACCTTGACCTTGGGGTAAGGGGTGGGAGGTGGGTCGTGAATTTGCTATAGCACGATAGGGTATCATCAGATGAATGCATGTATGAAATATTAAGGCGTTCCATGAAAGGAAACATATGTTATAAGACATTTAACCGAACGTTAACTTTATGAATGTGCTAAGTTTGTGACCTTGACCTTGGGGAAAGGGGTGGTGGTTGGGTCATGAATTTGCTATAACACGATAGAGTATCATCAGATGAATGCATGTATGAAATATGAAGGTGTTCCATGTAAATAAACAGAAGTTACACAACATTTACCCCAACGTTAAGTTTATGAACATGCTAAGTTTGTGATCTTGACCTTGGGGTAAGGTTTGGGTCGTGGGTCATGCATTTGTTACAGCATGATAGAGGGTCATCTGAGGAATTCATGTATGAAATATTAACGCGTTTCATGAAAGCAAACAAATGTTATAAGACATTTACCCCGACATTAAGTTTATAAATGTGTTAAGTTTGTGACCTTGACCTTGGGGTAAGGGATGGTTGGTGGGTCATGTATTTGCTATAGCACGATAGAGTATTATCAGAGGAATGCATGTATGAAATATCAAGGCGTTCCATGAAAGGAAACAGATGTTATAATACATTTACCCCAACGTGAAGTTTATGAATGTGCTAAGTTTTTGACCGTGACCTTGGGGTAAGGGGTGGTCCATGGATTTGCTATAGCACGATAGGGTATTATCAGATGAATGCATGTATGAAATATGAAGGCGTTCCATGAAAGGAAACAAATGTTATAAGACATTGACCCAGGCGCTGATACAGGGGGGTGGTCCAGGGGGTCTAGCATTTAACAATTTCCTGGGGGAGGACCCCCAGACGTTAAGTTTATGAATGTGCTAAGTTTGTGACCTTGACCTTGGGGAAAGGGGTGGTGGGTGGGTCATGGATTTGCTATAGCACGATAGAGTATCATCAGATGAATGCATGCATGACATATTAAGGCGTTCCATGTAAATAAACAGAAGTTACACAACATTTACCCCAACGTTAAGGTTATGAACATGCTAAGTTTGTGACCTTGACCTTGGGTTAAGGGTTGGGTGATGGGTCGTGCATTTGCTACAGCATGATAGAGGGTCATCTGAGGAATGCATGTATGAAATATTAAGGCGTTCCCTGAAAGGAAACAAATGTTAACAAGACATTTACCCCAACGTTAAGTTTATGAATGTGCTAAGTTTGTGACCTTGACCTTGGGGTAAGGGGTGGGGGTGGGTCATGGATTTGCTATAACACGATAGAGTATCATCAGATGAATGCATGTATGAAATATGAAGTCATTCCCTGTAAATAAGCAGAAGTTACACAACATTTACCCCAACGTTAAGTTTATGAACATGCTAAGATGTGACCTTGACCTTGGGGTAAGGGTTGTGTGGTGTGTGAAGCATTTGATACAGTGTTATAAAGGGTCATCTGAGGAAAGCATGTGTGAAATATCAAGGCGTTCTATGAAAGGAAACATATGTTATAAGACATTTACCCCAACGTTAAGTTTATGAATGTGCTAAGTTTGTGACCTTGACCTTGGGGTAAGGGATGGTTGATGGGTCATGGATTTGCTAAAGCACGATAGAGTATCATCAGATGAATGCATGTATGAAATATAAAGGCGTTCCATGAAAGGAAACAGATGTTATAATATATTTACCCCAACGTTGAGTTTATAAATGTGCTAAGTTTGTGATCTTGACCTTGGGGTAAGGGGTGGGCCATGGATTTGCTACAGCATGATAGGGTATCATCAGATGAATGCATGTATGAACTATCAAGGCGTTCCATGAAAGTAAACATATGTTATACATGTAAGACATTTACCCCAAAGTTAAGTTTATGAATGTGCTAAGTTTGTGACCTTGACCTTGGGGTAAGGCTTGGGTGGTGGGTCATGGATTTGCTACAGCATGATAGAGGGTCATCTGAGGAATGCATGTATGAAATAACGAGGTGTTCCATAAAAGGAAACAAAAGTTATAAGACATTTACCCCAACGCTAAGTCTGTGGACGCCGACGCCGACGCCGTCGACGCCGACGCCGACGACGCCGGGGGTATGCCATAAGCTCTTCTGCACTTCGTGCAGCCCGAGCTAAAAAATATATATTCCGAGTCGAAAAAAGTGGCATAACTGCGGATGAAATGGTGGAAGAGCAAAAATATTTACGTTACGTTCTCCTGCACATGATGGATGGGATGTATACCGAGTATGAAGATAATTGGTAAAAAACTTTAGAAGTAGCTCGCCGGACAAGGAAAAAAATAATTTTAAGTCGAAAAATGGCCATAACTGATGGATCGGTAGGAGAGCGAACATTTTTATGTTACAATCCTGTACTTGGTGCTGTACTTGATGGTAGTACCTTGGGGTAAGGGCTGGGTGGTGGGTCATGGATTTGCTACAGCATGATAGAGGGTCATCTGAGGAATGCATGTATGAACTATCAAGGCGTTCCATGAAAGGATGTTATAAGAAATTTACCCCAACGTTAAGTTTATGAATGTGCCAAGTTTGTGACCTTGACCTTGGCGTAGGGGTTGGGTGGTGGGTCATGGATTTGCTACAGCATGATAGAGGGTCATCCGAGGAATGCATGTATGACAAATATCAAGGTGTTCCATGAAAGGAAACAGAAGTTATATGAATTTACCCAACGTTACGTTTATGAATGTGCTAAGTTTGTGACCTTGACCTTGAGGTAAGGGTTGGGTGGTGGGTCATGGATTTGCTACAGCATGATACAGGGTCATCTGAGGAATGCATGTATGAAATATTAAGGTGTTCCATGAAAAGGAAACAGAAGTTATAAGACATTTACCCAACGTTAAGTTTATGAATGTGCTAAGTTTGTGACCTTGACCTTGGGGTAAGGGTTGGGTGGTGGGTCATGGATTTGCTGCAGCATGATAGAGGGTCATCTGAGGAAAGCATGTATGAAATATCAAGGCGTTCCATGAAAGGAAACAGATGTTATAAGAAATTTACTACAACGTTAAGTTTATGAATGTGCCAAGTTTGTGACCTTGACCTTGGGGTAAGGGCTGGGTAGTGGGTCATGGATTTGCTGCAGCATAATAGAGGGTTATCTGAGGAATGCATGTATGAAATAACAAGGTGTTCCATGAAAAGAAAAAGAAGTTATAAGACATTTGCCCAACGTTAAGTTTATAAATTTGCCAAGTTTGTGACCTTGATCTTGGCGTAAGGGCTGTGTGGTGGGTCATGGATTTGCTACAGCATGATAGATGGTTATCTGAGGAATGCATGTATGAAATAAGAAGGTGTTCCATGAAAGGAAACAGAAGTTATAAGACATTTACCCAACATTAAGTTTGACCCGACGCTGACGCCGACGCTGACGCTGACGCTGAAGCCGACGCCGACGCCGACGACGCCGGGGGTATGCCATAAGCTCTTATGCACTTCGTGCAGGCGAGCTAAAAACCATTTCTTTAATAATTTGAGAATGTATACTAAAGACAAGACATTTATTTTAATAGATTCAAACATTACAAACAAATGGACTACATTAAAATTACCTGTAGGCTATATCGGCAGTTGTTCCCTCTTTGTCTATACAAACCAGTGGGAAACCGGGATAGAAGCTAAAAATAGTTACGAAATGGGAAATTATGGGTATTTAAAGCGCGCTAAATATAGGACGTCACTCGTCCATTGTTTGTATTTACATTGCGTCTATGGTAATACCAGAATGCCTCCGTGTGACCGATTTACCTATACTTAGATTTCACATGACGTCACAGCATCCGGGTTCTTGACCCGTCCGCCATTTTGTGGGTCAAACAAATCGATACACACGAGGCGAGCAAATTATTTCTATTCAACTAAAAATGGTACACACCTGTACTGTGTATGGTTGCCATAATCGGTCAAGCGATACTGTCAAGCGTGGTTTCTTCTGTATACCTGCTTAATTACACGCGAAGGTGAACACACGGAGGAAATGAGCCGTAATCGACGAGAAAAATGGATCTCGCAAATCAACAACAGGAGAGATTACCAACCTAGCGCTTACACTAAAGTTTGCGCGGATCACTTCGTGACAGGTATTAACGATATAATTATTCAATTAAATAGTTTGTCCGGGATCTTATAAGTTGTATATGCATCATCACGTCATAAATATGCGCCATTTATCTACCTGTTCATGCGGTGATGTGTAGACATCGCACTATGGCTTTCACTACCGTTACAGCCATAGACCTCACAGATACCTACTGTAGCGACTTGATTTCAAGATTTGAAATCTGTCGATTATTGTCTAAATACGCGTCTAATGGTGCTAAACCAGCAGTGCAAAGCCAGAAATTATATTAAATAGCCTGTATGAGTTACAATGGGTGACTTGCCTATCAAAATAAAGTGTTTATCGCTCCTTTTGTCGACTACATAAAGTGTACAAAGTTTGCACGATACTGTCGCCATTTTGCCGAAAAATTTCGGGCAGAAATAAATTAACTTCCGTAATTCTGTTTTTAGTCCGGCGGCCAAAGGCCGATTTTGGGGCTTAACTTCGTTTTTAATAACTTAAGTTTTTTACTAATGATTAGAATCCGAATGATGCAAATCTGTTACCCTTGAGCATTTGGAGAAATCTGCATAAATTCAAGATGGCTGCCACCAAGATATATTGTGCGATATAATTGCATCCCCAGGAGGAAATTAAACCATCTAAGAGAGTTTTATGAATGTATTAACGTGTTGACGCAAACGGGCAACTTTAAAATTCAATTCCTTAACAGCATATAGAAAAAATCCATGATGGCCGCCAAATGTGACTATTTTACATACTTTCACTAATTCGTCATATCAAAGAATATACGTTTTTTAATTATGTGTTTAAAACAATGAATGTGTGTTTTTTGTAACTTTGATGTGAAATTTGAATAAGTACAAATGGATGATACGTCTATATATTTCTGTCACAATCGGTGACTACGTACAATAACATAGTTCAGCCATCCAGTAGCTTATTCCAGTTTCTGTCTACCATTACGTTCTTTCAACCTACTTAGTACAACCACATAGCTGATAGTATTGGCCACATGTTTTCTTTCTGTGAAAGTAGTCAGTTTCCACAAAGCGGCTGTATGCACATGATGGTTGATGTACACCACTTTAATATCACTTATTACTTTGTAAGCTGCAAGTAATTGATGTGTTTTCAGACCACTATCGCCGATGTAGAGCAACATATTTATATGATGAGGTAAAGTATGTACACATGTACATCAATTTTCTCTGTGTATTGTTTCAAAGATAAGCAATACAAATACTTTATTTTTGTCGAATTATTGTGTAGTTATATGCCATTTAATGAGTTTTACTTGTTTAAACATATGACAGAATTCAGCACCTGTGAATGAATATGATATGTAAAAACTAAGACATGACGCCGTCAGTATACATAAATGTGGATCAAAGAAAACAACCGTAATCATAAATATAATAATTTCGAGAAGAACATGGAGATGCTATATATTAAATACCACAGGTAGGACACAGCTAATACAAATGTAATTGATATTATATGACAGACAATCTAGTTGTGCCACTACTAAATACTCACGGTAAACAAAAACGATTATAGTACATGCAGACAGCAATACACATGGTACACAACCATATATAGAACGTGACAAACTTCAAGGTACCATAATATGGATATGAGGCATACAGTATTCACGCAATTTGATAAGACTAATATGAATTTGCTGTTTGTGTCATCATAATTATAGCATTGTTTTCTTATAGTTATATTTACAATATTAGCTTCCAATTACGGAAACCGATACATTTTGTGTAATAAATGTCTTTTTGTGTACAGTATACATGCATTAATCATTTTTGATTCATCATTGCCTTGTATAATACTGTCCTTTTCACTTATGATGGAAAGGTTTGCGGGAGAAATTATATGGTGTCTAATCAGGTTCAACCACCCAACTGTATTGTTTTGACAATACCAAAGCGGCATCCTTGTTGTCATGTCTTCGTGTACTGCACTTCAATATGATTGTTTCTGTTTAATGTTGGGACTGTTGGGTAATGGTTGTTGTCCATGTATACTGCATCTCTAGAGCCTCCATTAGCCATATATTTATTTCCTTTGAAATGTAATATTTAATCATTACACGATGTGATTGCCATTGCGAGGTAATTTATCTTTATATATACGTCTGCCATGTATATAGGTATCTAAGAGATATATTTACTTATAATCCTAGTAATTATATGCAATTTGTTCAATATAAGGCAACATTATTTTTATATTTGGCGGCCATCTATGATTTCTGCTATTGGTAGTTATCTAATTGTATTCCTAAGTTAGTAAAAAACGTTCATAGTATACATAATCTTCAGTACTTTTATTCGAATTTACTACGATATGACATCGATGTGCAATTATATAATTAATTATTATTCTCTGTGAGGATCGTCATGTGATCATTTCTGTATATATGGCGGCCATTCTTTGGGCTTTCGCTCTTCACAAAGTGTCTAGTTACTATCAAATTTACTGTAAGCGTTTATCATGTCAATATATACAAGATTAGTATACATGTTGTTTTCATATGGAGTGTACGTGGGAGCAGTCATATGCAAAATATCATGTTTACGTTTGGCGGCCATGTTGAATTTTTACCATTTAACAGTGAATTGAAATTTTAATGTTGTTCACTTACCTCGATAAGTCAAGTAAATCCACTTTATGCTGTTAATGTATGCCAATACCTCATGTGGAAACAACTATATATCACACACTATAACTGTTTGGCAGCCATTTTGGATTTATGCAAATCATAAAATGATCAAAGATGACATAGTGTCATCAGTCGAATTCTTGATGTTGATGATCTGCGCAATCAAAATCGCCAATAATTGTTTTTATTTTATTCCAAATAAAGTTAAGCTCCTGCATGGAACGTGCCATACACTTGGCTGCCAGACTATCTGACATCTGAGCGGGAAACCCCCACATACGTCAATCGATTTCATTGGTCGGTTACTTTGCAGATTTCCGATATTGTACCTCGGAAAAAAAAATGGCGACGGTGATAAACTGAACGTGTTATGCACGCTGATTTACAAAGAAATGTTGAGAAATAACTAGTAAGGAAAGTAGTTGCATATACATTTTGAATGAAATTTGGTGTATTAATATTATTTAAACGTATTGTCAGATGATTTCGGTATCGTACAGTTCACGAAGTGTCAAAATTATGCGCGTATTCGTATCGAGTATTCGAGTTTAGATTTCGCTATGTGACCCAATGGGATGGAAGCCAGTCTCTATAGCAAAGAAAATAATAAATGAAAAATGTCAGATAATGAAAAATAGAAGTTAAACATGATATAGAGACATGGCATGTTAGTCTAGGTGATGTGTTGCTCACAGTGAAAGTGTTGACACAAATCCACAACCATTTGAGTACACAGCATGGTGTAAATAAATGTGTTATGGGCCTAAGTAAGTCGTGTACTACAACACATACGAGTGTGATCATATTTTATTTTAATAGTGGAGTTATTGGAATGTGTTGAAGTACTGTCTTTTTCACTGTTTTGTTTTAACTTTAATTTTTGCCAAATGTTGGCTTTATAATTTGTTTATTTCTCGGCATAATTATTTGCACAGACATCACCAGCTTCCATAAATGGGGGGTTCAAAATATACTTTTGCCGTTGCGACCAGTGCAGACCCAGACCAGCCTGTGCATCCGCACAGCCTGTTCAGGGTCTACACTGGTCGCTTGTATTCCTGTGTATATATACACGAGACAGTCATGAACTTGCGACTAAATTGACCGCCACTGACCAAACCGTTCAAATCTATTTTAAGGTAGGCCAGCCAAGCTATACGACAGCACTCACCCAGATTGAGCTCCATCACTGAAAATGGTGCAGCATATCGAGGAAGCAGGTGACACTGATATGGGGCGTTACAACGGGTTCAGCAGAGAAAGGAACGGCAGAAACTACACACAGCAGCAGAAAGTTTACTGGACCTGTCGTGTGTGCCCTTGCACCAGCATGATGATGCACTTATGGAAGTCAACTCCAATTCATCATGCAAATTTTCCTATCTGGGTCCATTAGAAATGACATAACCATTTTCCAGTGGACAGCAAGGACAGCAAGGAGACACTGTGACAACGTCGGAGAAAAAAAAAAAAAAAAAAAAAAATACAACATTGAAGCGGTCCGAAACAGATCTCCAACGTCTACTTATAGAAAATATTGAGATGCGCGAGAAGGTCACAAATCATAATATCAGTGAAAGTTCTTTCAACGATGATGTAAAAGTTGCGTACTACACTGGATTACCTAGTTTTCTCATGTTGATGACTGTGTTCAACTTTGTTAAAGATGACATCAGTGAAAATAGCAGGGTTGGCCGGGAAATACCGGGGGCGGGAATTCCCGGCGGGAAATACTCCCCAAAGTGGGAAATACCGGGAAATATGAATTTTGATGTTATTATTTGATAATTAAAGTAATTTAAATTAAGTTTTAAGCTCAGTAATAGTTAATTAAACAATCAACAACTTAATAATTAGATATAGGGGTTAATTACAATGTATAGATCTGTTTCATTCCCAACTAGGGGTACTCATCAGGTGGAATATTTGGCAACCATGACATTTATATTTTGATTGTATTATTTTTTTGTAAATTACTTTTTCATTTTTAAGGAAGCATCTGAGTGTCTGCTAAATAAAATTCACAAGGATAACGTCATCATGATCAGACTGTTAATTGTCAACCTTCTCCCACACTAATATTCAGTATCAAGAAATGAGAATAAATGATCTTAGCATGCATGATGTGCATACACATATTCTCTTACAAGTCTTCTATGACTGACAATGTACTGTTGTTTTATGCTTTGCATTTGTATTACTTATTTGCATTATTATTATGACATTTATTTAACGTGAAGACTATGGGCCACGATGGTACGTATGAGATACAGTACATAAAATCGTTACAATTAGCCAAAAGCCTACTAATGTCTACTTATTTGCATGTACATTGATGACAACTTTAATAAACCATATCAGACTACGACAACAGGCTGTTAATTGTCAGCCTTCTCTCACACCTTTTGTGTCATACTGTATAATAAGAACCCAGGTGGTCTGTATATGGTCATGTCAAGTTGTAAAACAATTACACTTACACTGTACATGGATTATCCCTGTTATCAACAGGGATTTTCTCAAAATTCCAAAAGCAGCTTTTATTAGTGGCAGGTTACTATAGTAATGAGGGGTGTTCTCATATACAATAAAATAGACATTTGGCAAATACTACATAGACTTGTATATAGGGAATAAAATTGTCTAGAAAATAATGATGTTTTTTTCTCTAAATAAACTTCTTATTTCTTTTTTTATTGCAGAATGTTTTACTTATAGGCTTATCAGTCTACACAGATATAAACCATATTAGATATAGGGGAATATAGAGACTCATCTTGACATTTTGGAATGAAAAAGACCACCAAGATTCATATTTCCCGGTATTTCCCAGTATTTCCCGGTATTTCCCAGTATTTCCCGCCGTCCTGGGAAATACTCTTATTTCCCGGGAAATTGCCAACCCTGGAAAATAGCCGGTAATGTCTGACAAAGTTTCAGAAATTAGTGTTGGTACTAATGAAACTCAGACTGAACTGTCCTCTGCAAGATTTAGCTTATCGTTTTGATGTCTCACAGAGTACAGTGTCGAGAGTTTTTCTCAGTGTTGTACATGTTCTATTTATTAAGCTTCAGGAACTTATACATTGGCCCGACCACGAGCAACTGCGTATGGCAATGCCCATGACATTTTCGCAAACACTTCGGACGTAAAGTTGCTGTGATAATAGACTGCTTTGAAATATTTATTGAACGGCCATCCAACTTTCTGGCACGTGCCAAGACATGGTCGTCATACAAGCACCATAACACTATCAAATTTCTGATTGGGATCACACCTCAAGGGTCAATATCTTTTATATCCAGAGCATGGGGTGGTGGACGATCTAGTGACAAATACATCACTGAGCATTGCGGCTTCCTGGACAAGTTATTACCAGGTGACCTAGTGCTTGCAGACCGTGGGTTTGACATACAAGAAAGTGTAGGCCTCTACTGTGCGGAAGTGAAAATTCCAGGCTTCACAAAAGGGAAGTCACAATTGCCGCCACTGGAGGTTGAGCGTACACGTAACATTGCTCATGTTAGAATACATGTCGAGCGTGTTATATGACTTGTCCGCAATAAATACACCATAATGCAAGGGACTATGCCCATTGACTATCTAATAAATGATCCGGATGATTTGCCTGCTGCAGACAAAATTGTCACAGTGTGTTGCTGTTTGACAAATCTGTGCGAATCGGTTGTTCCTTTCAATTAACTCCTTGTACACCATGCACACTAGGGGTGAAAATAATGCCAATTATGTCCAGGAATTTTATTAGAATTGGATCATAACAACGGAATTCTCATGAAATTCCAAGACATATTTTCTGAAGAAAGTAAGAAAAATGTTACTGAATTGTACTGTCTTTATTCCCATAATGCAACGTGTTAAAGAGATCTATGTTCATGTGCATGTATTATGGAACACCAAATATACAGAACTCAAATGCAAATTTGACTGGAGAAATGGGGCATATGGCTTTTGCGAACAGTGTAGACCCAGATCGACTGATCATGATCTGCACTGTTCGCCATTCCATCAAGGAAATTCCTGTCCTGTTTCTACCAAGCCATATATATTGTTATCAGGCTACATGAGTGCTATTTGATCAGGAGCTACACTGGTCACAAATCCATTTTTCCAGTCACAAATAATTAATGCTACATGTAGCTTCAAACAACTAGACCAAGTGAGCAGCGGACGGACAGAAGGACGGGGTATAATTATGCTAGCTCTACATGTAATTCAATTGTGACTTGAGATATGGGGCGTATGGGTTTTACAACTAGTGTAGATCCACATCAGCCTGTGCATCGGCACAGTCAGTCTGATCTGGATCTACACTGTTCGCCATTACATCAATGAAATATCTGTCGTGCTTCTAACAAGTGTTATGCATATAGATCATGATCAGGCTACACAAGTGCTATATGATCAGGAGTTACACTGATCACACCCCGTAAACCCCATTTCTCCAGTCAGAATTACATCTACATGTATATATGTTGTACAATATCAGCAGAGATATTCTGCAGCATATAAATGTACGATCATATATCAGGCATGTGATCATACATGTACATATATACCGGGTATGCAGAATATCTCGATGGACATTGTACGCCATATTTTATCGGGGCTTACTTCTGCGCTCTCTGATCGGGGTCTACACTGTTCGCCATTCAGTGTGCATGTACATCATGTGCGAAACATCATCTGTCATACATCTGGCAAACAGTATAGAATTGTATCAGACTGTTGGTGTTTTCTAGCGGACCGGGAGTAAAACACCCAAACTAAGCCATTATTCCGAGACAAATTGTTAAATGTTCTTTGTGTGAACTAAAGTTCCATATTTCATTGCAGCTATGATAGGTATATATATATATATATATATATATATATATATATGTATATAAGTAGTAAGAACGGAGCATTTCAATCTACGATGGATCCGGATCCGTGGCGGAGGGCGGGCGGAATTTACAACGTAAACGTATGGGGATCGACTAATCGATAACTCGAATATCTAGGGTATGCGAGAGTTATCGTTCTTGGTCCTTGGAGGTAATACGTCTTCCCTTACCGTTACCGATTCCCGCGAAAAGGGGTCTTACGATCGTTGAGAGTTATCGTTCTCGATCATGGGGGGTAATACGACTTTCCTTACCGTTATCGATTCCCGCGAAAAGGGGTCTTACGATCCTCTATAGACCGCCGTATACCTCGAAATATACGCGTGCGTATTCGTCGGTAATTGTCCGTTCGTCCGTCCGTCCGCCCGCGTGTTCGGTGACGTAACGCTCGAACGTTTTCGCGGGCAGCGAACGGGGTGTTACTATAGGTACCATCTCCCCGCGTTAAAGGGTTGTGCCAGGGAGGAGGAGGTACACGTATATAGTAAATTAACCGTATCGGTCGGTAATGTCAAGAAATAAGGGCGTTCACCCGTATTATACCCGTTAATAGCAGACGACAATTTCTACCCGTATTCGATATACGGATCGATACCGTTGATGCCGGGCTAATAAAATATCACAATGGGTTAATATTCGCGTTATTGGCTAGAAACATATTTGTATTTAGCTTTAATAACAAGTCTCGACATGTTGAAACACGTTTACTTAACTGACCACCTAATAGCTATAAATACGGTACTTTTCCCGAGATTAAATCATTCTTGATAGAGGCTTCGCCGATATAGCAGAAGTCCTACTTTATAGACATTCTCAATTCGGATATACTCGAGATAGCGTCGCTGGTTATATATAGAGAAAAGTATATATATTTATTACAAGCAGCAAGATGTATTCCGTTAGCGGTACGTGTTGACTAGGAATCGATATTATACCCGTTTCGATATACCGCGGGTTTTCCCGTGACATAGGCGTATGAGTGGCGATCCGGGTCATAAGTGCCGTTTCCAACGCGTTGACAAGCCAACGCGTTGATTCACCAAAGCAACGCGTTGAAAAATGTATATACTATATAGTAATCAACGCGTTGCTTCTAGAAAGCAACGCGTTGCTTCTCCAACGCGTTGAAAACGATGAGCAACGCGTTGAAAACGATGAGCAACGCGTTGGAACATACCCATATTGGCAGTTCGGGTCATAAGTGCCGTCTCTAACACGTACGAGAAGCAACGCGTTGAAAACGGCAAAGCAAACGCGTTGAAACGACAAAGCAACGTGTTGAAACGACAAAGCAACGCGTTGAAACGGCAAAGCAACGCGTTGAAACGACAAAGCAAGCGTAAACGGCAAAGCAACGCGTTGAAAACGACAAACAACGCGTTGAAACTTACGTGTTAGAGACGGCACTTATGACCCGAACCGCCAATATGGGTATGTTCCAACGCGTTGCTCACGTTTTTCAACGCGTTGCTCATCGTTTTCAACGCGTTGCTCATGTTCAACGCGTTGGAGAAGCAACGCGTTGCTTTCTAGAAGCAACGCGTTGATTACTATATAGTATATACATTTTCAATGCGTTGCTTTGGTTAATCAACGCGTTGGCTTGTCAACGCGTTGGAAACTGCACTTATGACCCGGATCGCCACTCATATAGGCGCTATCGATTCGTTGACTAACTAGCCAAAACATTCTACAAAAATGTATAGAATATTTCAAAGAGAGGATTATGTCCGTAGTCGGGACATCTCGATTCGAACCGTACTTTATAGCATTCTCTCAATTCGCGAGATAGCGTCGATGACAAAAAATTAGGACTCTTCGTGGGGACTAATTGCTATATCATAGGAACGAATTGTTAAATTGTGGGAACGAATTGTTAAATTGTGGGAACGAATTGTTATTTCGCGGAAACTAATTAATAAACAAAAATCCATGTCCACTGCGGAGCTTCGTAAAATCTCGATTATGACCGTTTTCTCGTGAAAGTCCCAATTATATTCAACAAAATGCAGCCAGTAACCGCAATATACTTATTATATGGTGCATCGTTATGGACACTCCGCTTGCTCGCGAAGCGTTAATGCTCAATTGTGGCTGCGATGACCTATGCCGATTATTAGAAGAAGGCCAGGGGTTTCGCTGACTGACAGTGCAGATCCTGTTGGCGTCCGGTTTAGAGAGGTTTCACTGTAAATCAGGCATTTGATCGTTCTGAGCCACAGTCGTGTGATATGCGATCATGAACAGACATTATCACTTGAGATAAATGACCAAGAAACAAAATAAAATCACATCATTATTTGCTTGGTGTCCTGTTTTGAGAGGTGTCGCTGTAGCTGAAATATACGCATTCCACTATGACGCCAATGATAAAATATTACTACAAACAACGGATCCACTCCCAATCCTCTATGATATGAATTATATACGTATTTACGATCGTTGAAAACACTCATAATAATGCACAATGTTCTGCACAAAAGGACCATTGATTCACATTCAACGGATATAGTAATTTAAGTGTCCATAGAGACGTGACTTACTTAGTCTCTGACGCAAAGTCTCAGGCAACAGTCGTGGATCCGCGGAAATCTGTGACTAGCAACGGTGGGGGCAAATAATTGTCAAGATTGCGTGCGATTGGTCGTTGGAAACCGTATATTAACACCATGCTGCAATGTTGTGTGCGATGTAGACGTTGGTCAGCATGCACATCTATGCCGGTTAAGCGGCGTGCATTCTGTATTATTTGATTATGAAATTTCATGAGCACGCTTTCTCGGCGCGCTGCGCTTAAATTCGAGAAATTTGACTATTCGAGAAATCCGTAATAATTAGTATATTTAAACAAAATGGTGGGCCGTTAAGCACCACTCCATTCCATTCCATTTTGCAGACTACTAGTATGGCCATGAACCAAACAACAACATTAACTCGATGTATGCATATTTTAATTGATCGTACAATTTTTAAATTTAATAATCATCTCGTTCTTTTGGTAGCTGGCCTGACACTCGTACCATGGTATGCTTTTATTTCATTTACCACATTATATCATCTACCATGCTTGGCACTAATTGATACTATTTTGTGTGAATGGGTCGTTAAGCACCAGTCCATTCCATTACATTTTGCAGACTACTAGTATGGCCATGAACCAAACAACAACATTAACTCAATGTACGACAGGGACAACACGTATTGACACTGTTGCTGTCCGTTACAATGCGTGGACAGTATATACATGCATATATTACATGTACATCATATAAAATGAATTTTACGCGAACGTGTGGCGCTACGGACGAGACAGCAATAAACAAAACGTTATCAGTACTTTAAAGACACAGGATGTCAGATATGCCCGGAAAATGATGATTAATAAAACAGATTACTAAATCATAATGTTATTGCGCATTTATTATGGTATTGATGAATACAATTTTAACTATCCGTCAGCCGAAAACAATTTGGTAAAACTATGTTTATAGTTTTGACAAATAACTAGCATTGAGCTCGCTAGGTTTTCTGCAATCATGGTTACTGAGTTAATTCAACTAGTAGATATATCTAGAATTGAACGTATTTACATAGGTGGTAAAGTTACCGGTCTAACCCGTTCAGTCTCAATTAATAGGCTCGTCCAAGAAATTTGATGGGTATCACTATCGGAACGAAGAAAAATACAAATGATAGTTCTCGTATATAGAAAAGGCAGGTAAGCTTCCAACATGTCTACGCGAATTATTACCACAACTTGTCGGAGCAAGTAGTCCATATGAATTGCGTAATTGGAGCAATTTTATTGCATTAGCCAGACGAACAGAAATGTACTCGAAATAATGTATACCGTCTTCTATGACAATATGGAACGAGTTAGTTGAGGAAATTGAGAGTTCTTCTTCGATAGCCGTTTTTTCAAGACAGGTTAAAACAACTATTCAAACCGCCTATTGTTCCAGAATACTATCTGATCGGTGATAGAACGCAATCTGCTTTTACTACGACCGTATACGAAAGCAATGTAGTAAACTAAATTTTAGACATTTTTATGATAATCTGCGAGAATCATCATTGTGTGACTGTATACTCGATGTAGATTATGCCGAGCAATTCTTCTCTTTAAAATGCCCGTCATTCCACCAGCAACGCCAGTAACTACTTACCGCAACCCGTCAATACTACCCGTTATCTATACATGTAACTACATTGTACTCAAGTGTGGGGAGTTAACACATTTTGAAGGTAATGCTAGCTCTTTTTAGAAGTCCAAGGCTACATTAAGCTTACTCGTCGTTTCAATAATCGAGGTATACCTATTCACACGTTCCTGCTTTGTGAAAACTATGCTTACTCGGTAGCCCGATCTTGGGATGTCAATTGGTCCGTATTCATAGGACAGTGCAACAAGAATTATTGGCTATCTTCGCTTATTCTGACGATGACATACATGTCGGTGTGGGTGTTTAATAATATGTGACGTTGGCTGGAGAAAGGGAGGCGATGGCACCTCTAGTCAATCAAATTGTTAATGCACCGGAACACCACCGCGGCCCATGAACGTTTTATTTTAAATATAAATTGTTCGAATAACGTGAGGGTGTCATTGACTGAATAACTAGTAGCGCAAACCTTAACCAGACTGCGCTGTTGCGCACACTCATCAGGGCCTGCGCTGTTCTCATGGGTCATATGACTCGTTTCGCCAACCACCGTGGCACGACCGTTGGTGCGTTATACTTTACGTGACATTTTAGATAATTTGAAATCCTAATTCTACACGTATTTACTCTATACAAAATTACATTATACATACAATGTATCAAAATGTATGTCTAAAGTCATTATACCACATGTTATAGTGCACGCAATAAGTAATTGGAGAGGTCTGTAACTAATGTTGTTAAGACTTGTTGGCCATCCCGTTTGCTTTTCTTAATAGTAAAGTGTATATTTTGAAACTGTTGTATGCCGTCTATACATAGCAATACAAATTTAAATCATAGGTGGTAATGTATTATCAATTCATAATTAAACGGTTCTATGTGTCCTGGTACAGTGCATCGTGCTACAGTAATAGCGGACATGCATTTCAGTTATCAAATTATTTACAATATTTATGAGACTCTACACACGTATATAGGGAACAAACACAAACTCATTTGGACGTTTATCAAATAAAACGGTGAGTTCAGTGCATATATGCCATTCGCAGTACATAAAGCCGAAACAAACGCCGTATCGAACATGATGTCCGAGATATCATCCGAGACATAGTGACTTTAATTCGATCAGTATAAACCAGTGGGAATATCCATATTGCTGTACGGCAACGGGTACATTGTCATCTGTGTGACTGTAACTGGAGAAATCTAGCTGACAATACGCATAAATTCGAGGCCGGTGTATTTTCAGGTTGGCTGCCATAGATCGGCCGCCCGATATGCGCTTGCTAGAATGCATATGGGCGGTGCGTTACGAGCGAACAGTTTTTGTCTGAGGCGGGCCCGGTTTATTAACGGAGCATAAGCATTTGCCACGCGCGGCTCGTCTCAAACTTAATACGGTCCATTGTGTCAGCCGCGGTGTATACCACACTTTAATGAAACAAGAAAGGTGAAACGGTATTTCCGGGTTGTTTTAAATCTTGAGAAAGAGACATGCCGTTTCTACTCATATATGCTCGTACTCTTAGATAACGTAACAGCATCACATACATTTATGTAAGCTCTATGCTCCGTACATAGAGTCAGCCCAGAACCAACATCGGGCTGCGTGAAGTGTTACTAAAGTACATGTACGTCGTATTTGTAATTCGCCATTCTGTGAAAATGGACTTCCTGGTACCCACCCAGCATGCTGGTTTGGGGAACTGCGTTATTTATGCGGGCGTGTCCATAGCGGCGGTGTTACGTTTGCCCATTGCGTAAGTCACACGACAGTTATCATAATGCATGAACGCCGGATAACAATTGGAAACAGTTATGTAAACGTAAATGCTTTTGTAGTGATGAAAACGTCTGACGATCCGACGTAGATACCAGCGGCATGCTGAACAGTCTGTTTAGACGAATACTCTACGTATTCTATATTTCATTTATCTACATTTATTGTTGACCCGTTATATATACGTAATAAACACAGCGTGTGTAAGAAATTGTTTTGGAACACACATACCAGCCAACTGCTCGGACAATATTCTCCCATACGATAAAACTGGCATGGTAAACAGAACCACTTTCCCGAGCGGACGGAAGATCGTCCAGTTGTTTATGGTCTTTCTGTGCATCGTGGACTTACTTTTCCCTGTCTTTCTGCGTTCGTACTACGCGTGACTTTTTTCTCGACAATCAAATGATGCTTATTCACTGCGTTACCGCCCGAATCTAGTTCGTTGTCTATGATGTTTATGGTGTTATATTGTACTTGGCGATGGGCATTCGCTATTAACGTATTCCATTATAGAGTTCGCTCTGCAGTTTGGGACGTAGAGGGCAGCGACTTGTATGATGTCAGAAAAAGCTACGTGACATTTCGAACACCCATTAGGTATATCAACTGGAGCATTGAAACACTCGCATTTTTTTCTGAATATCTACGTAATACCTCACCTTTCTGTTTGCATACTGAAGAGAGCAAAAGTTCCGGACTAGTGTACGAACCGATCATACTGCAAAAGGTCACGATTACGAGTATGTGTCAGTCCGAGATGTGCACATTTTGTAGTCTGACTATCTACGGAATAACTCACCTTTTTGTCTGCATACTGAAGAGAGCAAAAAATGCCGGACTAGTGTACGACCCGATCAGAATGCAAAAGGTCACGATTACGAGTATGTGTCAGTCCGAGATGCGCACATTTTGTAATAACAGCGTACACGATATTTAGCATAGGCTTGAGCGTAACTCGATGTTTAACTCGTAATTTCGAAAGTACGTATTGAAAAATCGCGAACGGGGTTTGATTCCGTTCGTTCATTTCCACCGCAGAATTACCGTAATGGTAATTATATGATGCAAACGCCACCTAGCACCGATTACTGACGTATGATTATACCTTTAAAGTATACTCAAGTGTAAGCGATATGTACTGCTCATACATGTAAAACATTAATAAACAATGTGTACATATATGTACATTGACAATGAACACAAATGTCCTTAGACATTCACTCAAATTTACGAGGACATGCGGAATATTAAGAAATTTGAAGATGATGAATAACCAAAAATAAGACGGATCTAGCAAAAATCTAGACGAGCGTTACTAAAAGTGGAACGCGCGTCATAATATGTAACGAAACGTAACGAAAATAAAACGTCCTCTTTGGAAAAATACGTTAAAACGAACACAAATCGAAACACGGCCGGTATTTGGTAACATTATGTTTACATAAAACTTTCCGAATTTAACACAATACTGAACGCGTGTCACAAACATGCGTAAATAGTACACTGGTCAGTGTTTATGCGGGGATTACAGGTTCCATGGAATAACCGTATAATCGGTTTCCCTATACCTATTTTCCGTTTTAAATGTATACGCTGAACGAGATTTTGTAGGCGGAACTGGGTTTACTCTGGTTGCAATATTTATAAAAATGTGGTACATTACGTATTTTCAATAAATTACCTCGACTGTTAACTACTCTGCAGAAGTATATTCCGCTCGTAAATCGTGTTCGGCAGCGCATGAGAATCGTCTCCGAGTACGACATCTCCGACATAAAACCACCATCTACACTGACCGTTGTACGTTTCACAACTGTTCGTCCGCGCGTCTAGCGTACGTTTCACGGCCGTACATGACCCGGTGTCAGGTCCCATACCGCACCAGTGTCACTTAGCTCCAGTCCCAAAAGCAATATGATCAGTACATATCGTAATACGTTTTAATGGCACATAACAGGATTTAGCTCTCAAGTAGTGTAGTAACATTACAATCTGGAGTGGACAGATATTTTGGACAATGTTTAATTCTAATTATGAACATTTCAGCTATGCATGTATGGATATTTGGCTTCTAAGACTATTAGAAACGTGAACTTAGTTTGCAAGTATTGCAATAGTTGCTGACAAATGTGTGGATTAGAATTGCATAAAATAATTCTAATCGGAGTCGGCACCATGGCCTTAACAAATGACGTTAGACATTCACTCAAATGTACGAGTACATGCGGAATATAAAGAAGGTTATTGATGTTAAAGATGATGATGAATAACCAAAACTCAAACGGATCTAGCAAAAATCTAGACGAGCGTTACAAAAAGTGGAACGTGCGTCATAATATGTAACGAAACGTAACGAAAAATAAAACGTCCTCTATGGAAAAATACGTTAAAAACGAACAAAATCGAAACACGGCTGGTATTTGGTAACTTATGTTTACATAAAACTTTCCGAACTTAGCACAACACTGAACGCGTGTCACAAACATGCGTAAACAGTACACTGGTCAGTGTTTATGCGGGGATTACAGGTTCCATGGAATAACCGTATAATCGGTTTCCCTATGTCTATTTCCCGTTTTAAATGTATACACTGAACGAGATTTTGTAGACGGAACTGGGTTTACTCTGGTTGCAATATTTATAAAAATGTGGTACATTACGTATTTTCAATAAATTACCTCGACTGTTAACTACTCTGCAGAAGTATATTCCGCTCGTAAATCGTGTTCGGCAGCGCCTGAGAATCGTCTCCGAGTACGACATCTCCGACATAAAACACCATCTACACTGTCCGTTGTACGTTTCACAACTGTTCGTCCGCGCGTCTAGCGTACGTTTCACGACCGTACATGACCCGGTGTCAGGTCACATACCGCACCAGTGTCACTTAGCTCCAGTCACAAAAGCAATATGATTAGTACATATCGTAATACGTTTTAATGGCACATAACAGGATTTAGCTCTCAAGTAGTGTATACTCCAAAGTGGTCATATACATGAACTAGCATTACAATCTGGAGTGGACAGATATTTTGGACAATGTTTAATTCTAATTATGAACAATTCAGCTATGCATGTATGGATATTTGGCTTCTAAGACTATTGGAAACGTGAACTTAGTTTGCAAGTATTGCAATAGTTGCTGACAAATGTGTGGATTAGAATTGCATACAATAATTATAATCGGAGTCGACACCACTTAACAAATGACGTTAGACATTCACTCAAATGTACGAGCACATGCGGAATATAAAGAAGGTTGATGAGGAATAACCAAAACTGAAAAGGATCTAGCAAAAATCTAGACGATCGTTACAAAAAGTGGAACGCGCGTCACATAATATGTAACGAAACGTAACGAAAAATAAACGTCCTCTATGGAAAAATAAAACGTTAAAATGAACAAAAATCGAAACACGGCCGGTATTTCGTAACATTATGTTTACATAAAACTTTCCGCACTTAACACAAAACTGAACGCGTGTCACAAACATGCGTAAACAGTGCAGACCCTGCTCGAACACGGATGAGGATAACTGATGACATGTTTTTATTGAGAAATAAGGCGGATAAATTATCCTTGTAGGGGAGACCCTTGGAGTCATTTTCTAACCCTTGCCTTTTGCGATAAAATGTCTATATTCCATCGTTGCCTTAGAAAATGACTCCAAGGGTCTCCCCTACAAGGATAATTTATCCGCCTTATTTCTCAATAAAAACATGTCATCAGTTATCCTCATCCGTGTTCGAGCAGGGTCTGCACTGTTTACGCATGTTTGTGACACGCGTTCAGTTTTGTGTTAAGTTCGGAAAGTTTTATGTAAACATAATGTTACGAAATACCGGCCGTGTTTCGATTTTTGTTCATTTTAACGTATTTTTCCATAGAGGACGTTTTATTTTTCGTTACGTTTCGCTACATATTATGTGACGCGCGTTCCACTTTTTGTAACGATCGTCTAGATTTTTGCTAGATCCTTTTCAGTTTTGGTTATTCCTCATCAACCTTCTTTATATTCCGCATGTGCTCGTACATTTGAGTGAATGTCTAACGTCATTTGTTAAGTGGTGTCGACTCCGATTATAATTATTGTATGCAATTCTAATCCACACATTTGTCAGCAACTATTGCAATACTTGCAAACTAAGTTCACGTTTCCAATAGTCTTAGAAGCCAAATATCCATACATGCATAGCTGAATTGTTCATAATTAGAATTAAACATTGTCCAAAATATCTGTCCACTCCAGATTGTAATGCTAGTTCATGTATATGACCACTTTGGAGTATACACTACTTGAGAGCTAAATCCTGTTATGTGCCATTAAAACGTATTACGATATGTACTAATCATATTGCTTTTTTGTGACTGGAGCTAAGTGACACTGGTGCGGTATGGGACCTGACACCGGGTCATGTACGGTCGTGAAACGTACGCTAGACGCGCGGACGAACAGTTGTGAAACGTACAACGGACAGTGTAGATGGTGTTTTATGTCGGAGATGTCGTACTCGGAGACGATTCTCAGGCGCTGCCGAACACGATTTACGAGCGGAATATACTTCTGCAGAGTAGTTAACAGTCGAGGTAATTTATTGAAAATACGTAATGTACCACATTTTTATAAATATTGCAACCAGAGTAAACCCAGTTCCGTCTACAAAATCTCGTTCAGTGTATACATTTAAAACGGGAAATAGACATAGGGAAACCGATTATACGGTTATTCCATGGAACCTGTAATCCCCGCATAAACACTGACCAGTGTACTGTTTACGCATGTTTGTGACACGCGTTCAGTTTTGTGCTAAGTTCGGAAAGTTTTATGTAAACATAATGTTACCAAATACCAGCCGTGTTTCGATTTTTGTTCGTTTTAACGTATTTTTCCATAGAGGACGTTTTATTTTTCGTTACGTTTCGTTACATATTATGACGCACGTTCCACGTTTTGTAACGCTCGTCTAGATTTTTGCTACATCCGTTTGAGTTTTGGTTATTCATCATCATCTTTAACATCAATAACCTTCTTTATATTCCGCATGTACTCGTACATTTGAGTGAATGTCTAACGTCATTTGTTAAGGCCATGGTGCCGACTCCGATTATAATTATTTTATGCAATTCTAATCCACACATTTGTCAGCAACTATTGCAATACTTGCAAACTAAGTTCACGTTTCTAATAGTCTTAGAAGCCAAATATCCATACATGCATAGCTGAAATGTTCATAATTAGAATTAAACATTGTCCAAAATATCTGTCCACTCCAGATTGTAATGTTACTACACTACTTGAGAGCTAAATCCTGTTATGTGCCATTAAAACGTATTACGATATGTACTGATCATATTGCTTTTGGGACTGGAGCTAAGTGACACTGGTGCGGTATGGGACCTGACACCGGGTCATGTACGGCCGTGAAACGTACGCTAGACGCGCGGACGAACAGTTGTGAAACGTACAACGGTCAGTGTAGATGGTGGTTTTATGTCGGAGATGTCGTACTCGGAGACGATTCTCATGCGCTGCCGAACACGATTTACGAGCGGAATATACTTCTGCAGAGTAGTTAACAGTCGAGGTAATTTATTGAAAATACGTAATGTACCACATTTTTATAAATATTGCAACCAGAGTAAACCCAGTTCCGCCTACAAAATCTCGTTCAGTGTATACATTTAAAACGGAAAATAGGTATAGGGAAACCGATTATACGGTTATTCCATGGAACCTGTAATCCCCGCATAAACACTGACCAGTGTATATTACGCATGTTTGTGACACGCGTTCAGTATTGTGTTAAATTCGGAAAGTTTTATGTAAACATAATGTTACCAAATACCGGCCGTGTTTCGATTTGTGTTCGTTTTAACGTATTTTTCCAAAGAGGACGTTTTATTTTCGTTACGTTTCGTTACATATTATGACGCGCGTTCCACTTTTAGTAACGCTCGTCTAGATTTTTGCTAGATCCGTCTTATTTTTGGTTATTCATCATCTTCAAAAATTTCTTAATATTCCGCATGTCCTCGTAAATTTGAGTGAATGTCTAAGGACATTTGTGTTCATTGGTCAATGTACATATATGTACACATTGTTTATTAATGTTTTACATGTATGAGCAGTACATATCGCTTACACTTGAGTATACTTTAAAGGTATAATCATACGTCAGTAATCGGTGCTAGGTGGCGTTTGCATCATATAATTACCATTACGGTAATTCTGCGGTGGAAATGAACGAACGGAATCAAACCCCGTTCGCGATTTTCAATACGTACTTTTCGAAATTACGAGTTAAACATCGAGTTACGCTCAAGCCTATGTTAAATATCGTGTACGCTGTTATTACAAAATGTGCGCATCTCGGACTGACACATACTCGTGATCGTGACCTTTTGCATTCTGATCGGGTCGTACACTAGTCCGGCATGTTTTGCTCTCTTCAGTATGCAGACAAAAAGGTGAGTTATTCCGTAGATAGTCAGACTACAAAATGTGCACATCTCGGACTGACACATACTCGTAATCGTGACCTTTTGCAGTATGATCGGTTCGTACACTAGTCCGGAACTTTTGCTCTCTTCAGTATGCAAACAGAAAGGTGAGGTATTACGTAGATATTCAGAAAAAAAATGCGAGTGTTTCAATGCTCCAGTTGATATACCTAATGGGTGTTCGAAATGTCACGTAGCTTTTTCTGACATCATACAAGTCGCTGCCCTCTACGTCCCAAACTGCAGAGCGAACTCTATAATGGAATACGTTAATAGCGAATGCCCATCGCCAAGTACAATATAACACCATAAACATCATAGACAACGAACTAGATTCGGGCGGTAACGCAGTGAATAAGCATCATTTGATTGTCGAGAAAAAAGTAAACATAACGCGTAGTACGAACGCAGAAAGACAGGGAAAAGTAAGTCCACGATGCACAGAAAGACCATAAACAACTGGACGATCTTCCGTCCGCTCGGGAAAGTGGTTCTGTTTACCATGCCAGTTTTATCGTATGGGAGAATATTGTCCGAGCAGTTGGCTGGTATGTGTGTTCCAAAACAATTTCTTACACACGCTGTGTTTATTACGTATATATAACGGGTCAACAATAAATGTAGATAAATGAAATATAGAATACGTAGAGTATTCGTCTAAACAGACTGTTCAGCATGCCGCTGGTATCTACGTCGGATCGTCAGACGTTTTCATCACTACAAAAGCATTTACGTTTACATAACTGTTTCCAATTGTTATCCGGCGTTCATGCATTATGATAAACTGTCGTGTGACTTACGCAGAATGGGCAAACGTAACACCGCCGCTATGGACACGCCCGCATAAATAACGCAGTTCCCCAAACCAGCATGCTGGGTGGGTACCAGGAAGTCCATTTTCACAGAATGGCGAATTACAAATACGACGTACATGTACTTTAGTAACACTTGACGCAGCCCGATGTTGGTTCTGGGCTGACTCTATGTACGGAGCATAGAGCTTACATATGTATGTGATGCTGTTACGTTATCTAAGAGTACGAGATATATGTAGAAACGGCATCTCTTTCTCAAGATTTAAAACAACCCGGAAATACCGTTTCACCTTTCTTGTTTCATTAAAGTGTGGTATACACCGCGGCTGACACAATGGACCGTATTAAGTTTGAGACGAGCCGCGCGTGGCAAATGCTTATGCTCCGTTAATAAACCGGGCCCGCCTCAGACAAAAAACTGTTTCGCTCGTAAAGCACCGCCCATATGCATCTAGCAAGCGCATATCGGGCGGCCGATCTATGGCAGCCAACCTGAAAATACACCGGCCTCGAATTTATGCGTATTTTTGTCAGCTAGATTTCTCCAGTTACAGTCACACAGATGACAATGTACCCGTTGCCGTACAGCAATATGGATATTCCCACTGGTTATACTGATCGAATTAAAGTCACTATGTCTCGGATGATATCTCGGACATCATGTTCGATACGGCGTTTGTTTCGGCTTTATGTACTGCGAATGGCATATATGCACTGAACTCACCGTTTTATTTGATAAACGTCCAATGAGTTTGTGTTTGTTCCCTATATACGTGTGTAGAGTCTCATAAATATTGTAAATAATTTGATAACTGAAATGCATGTCCGCTATTACTGTAGCACGATGCACTGTACCAGGACACATAGAACCGTTTAATTATGAATTGATAATACATTACCACCTATGATTTAAATTTGTATTGCTATGTATAGACGGCATACAACAGTTTCAAAATATACACTTTACTATTAAGAAAAGCAAACGGTTTGATGGCCAACAAGTCTTAACAACATTAGTTACAGACCTCTCCAATTACTTATTGCGTGCACTATAACATGTGGATAATGACTTTAGACACACATTTTGATACATTGTATGTATAATGTAATTTTGTATAGAGTAAATACGTGTAGAATTAGGATTTCAAATTGTCTAAAATGTCACGTAAAGTATAACGCACCAACGGTCGTGCCACGGTGGTTGGCGAAACGAGTCATATGACCCATGAGAACAGCGCAGGCCCTGATGAGTGTGCGCAACAGCGCAGTCTGGTTAAGGTTTGCGCTACTAGTTATTCAGTCAATGACACCCTCACGTTATTCGAACAATTTATATTTATAAAACGTTCATGGGCCGCGGTGGTGTTCCGGTGCATTAACAATTTGATTGACTAGAGGTGCCATCGCCTCCCTTTCTCCAGCCAACGTCACATATTATTAAACACCCACACCGACATGTATGTCATCGTCAGAATAAGCGAAGATAGCCAATAATTCTTGTTGCACTGTCCTGTGAATACGGACCAATTGACATCCCAAGATCGGGCTACCGAGTAAGCATAGTTTTCACAAAGCAGGAACGTGTGAATAGGTATACCTCGATTATTGAAACGACGAGTAAGATTAATGTAGCCTTGGACTTCTAAAAAGAGCTAGCATTACCTTCAAAATATGTTAACTCCCCACACTTGAGTACAATGTAGTTACATGTATAGATAACGGGTAGTATTGACGGGTTGCGGTAAGTAGTTACTGGCGTTGCTGGTGGAATGACGGGCATTTTAAAGAGAATTGCTCGCATAATCTACATCGAGTATACAGTCACACAATGATGATTCTCGCAGATTATTCATAACAATGTCTAAATTTAGTTTACTACATTGCTTTCGTATACGGTCGTAGTAAAAGCAGATTGCGTTCTATCACCGATCAGATAGTATTCTGGAACAATAGGCGGTTTGAATAGTTGTTTTAACCTGTCTTGAAAAACGGCTATCGAAGAAGAACTCTCAATTTCCTCAACTAACTCGTTCCATATTGTCATAGAAGACGGTATACATTATTTCGAGTACATTTCTGTTCGTCTGGCTAATGCAATAAAATTGCTCCAATTACGCAATTCATATGGACTACTTGCTCCGACAAGTTGTGGTAATAATTCGCGTAGACATGTTGGAAGCTTACCTGCCTTTTCTATATACGAGAACTATCATTTGTATTTTTCTTCGTTCCGATAGTGATACCCATCAAATTTCTTGGACGAGCCTATTAATTGAGACTGAACGGGTTTAGACCGGTAACTTTACCACCTATGTAAAATACGTTCAATTCTAGATATATCTACTAGTTGAATTAACTCAGTAACCATGATTGCAGAAAACCTAGCGAGCTCAATGCTAGTTATTTGTCAAAACTATAAACAAACTAGTTTTACCAAATTGTTTTCGGCTGACGGATAGTTAAAATTGTATTCATCAATACCATAATAAATGCGCAATAACATTATGATTTAGTAATCTGTTTTATTAATCATCATTTTCCGGGCATATCTGACATCCTGTGTCTTTAAAGTACTGATAACGTTTGTTATTGCTGTCTCGTCCGTAGCGCCACACGTTCGCGTAAAATTCATTTTATATGATGTACATGTAATATATGCATGTATATCTGTCCACGCATTGTAACGGACAGCAACAGTGTCAATACGTGTTGTCCCTGTCGTACATTGAGTTAATGTTGTTGTTTGGTTCATGGCCATACTAGTAGTCTGCAAAATGTAATGGAATGGACTGGTGCTTAACGACCCATTCACACAAAATAGTATCAATTAGTGCCAAGCATGGTAGATGATATAATGTGGTAAATGAAATAAAAGTATACCATGGTACGAGTGTCAGGCCAGCTACCAAAGAACGAGATGATTAGATAAATTTAAAAATTGTACGATCAATTAAAATATGCATACATCGAGTTAATGTTGTTGTTTGGTTCATGGCCATACTAGTAGTCTGCAAAATGGAATGGAATGGAGTGGTGCTTAACGGCCCACCATTTTGTTTAAATATACTAATTATTACGGATTTCTCGAATAGTCAAATTTCTCGAATTTAAGCGCAGCGCGCCGAGAAAGCGTGCTCATGAAATTTCATAATCAAATAATACAGAATGCACGCCGCTTAACCGGCATAGATGTGCATGCTGACCAACGTCTACAATCGCACACAACATTGCAGCATGTGTTAATATACGGTTTCCAACGACCAATCGCACGCAATCTTGACAATTATTTGCCCCCACCGTTGCTAGTCACAGATTTCCGCGGATCCACGACTGTTGCCTGAGACTTTGCGTCAGAGACTAAGTAAGTCACGTCTCTATAGGACACTTAATTACTATATCCGTTGAATTGTGAATCAATGGTCCTTTTGTGCAGAACATTGTGCATTATTATAAGTGTTTCAACGATCGTAAATACGTATATAATTCATATCATAGAGGATTGGGAGTGGATCCGTTGTTTGCAGTAACATTTTATCATTGGCGTCATAGTGGAATGCGTATATTTCAGCTACAGCGACACCTCTCAAAACAGGACACCAAGCAAATAATGATGTGATTTTATTTTGTTTCTTGGTCATTTATCTCAAGTGATAATGTCTGTTCATGATCGCATATCACACGACTGTGGCTCAGAACGATCAAATGCCTGATTTACAGTGAAACCTCTCTAAACCGGACGCCAACAGGATCTGCACTGTCAGTCAGCGAAACCCCTGGCCTTCTTCTAATAATCGGCATAGGTCATCGCAGCCACAATTGAGCATTAACGCTTCGCGAGCAAGCGGAGTGTCCATAACGATGCACCATATAATAGGTATATTGCGGTTACTGGCTGCATTTTGTTGAATATAATTGGGACTTTCACGAGAAAACGGTCATAATCGAGATTTTACGGAGCTCCGCAGTGGACATGGATTTTTGTTTATTAATTCGTTTCCGCGAAATAACAATTCGTTCCCACAATTTAACAATTCGTTCCCACAATTTAACAATTCGTTCCTATGATATAGCAATTAGTCCCCACGAAGAGTCCTAATTTTTTGTCATCGACGCAATCTCGCGAATTGAGAGAATGCTATAAAGTACGGTTCGAATCGAGATGTCCCGACTACGGACATAATCCTCTCTTTGAAATATTCTATACATTTTTGTAGAATGTTTTGGCTAGTTAGTCAACGAATCGATAGCGCCTATATGAGTGGCGATCCGGGTCATAAGTGCCGTTTCCAACGCGTTGACAAGCCAACGCGTTGATTAACCAAAGCAACGCGTTGAAAATGTATATACTATATAGTAATCAACGCGTTGCTTCTAGAAAGCAACGCGTTGCTTCTCCAACGCGTTGAAAACGATGAGCAACGCGTTGAAAACGATGAGCAACGCGTTGGAACATACCCATATTGGCGGTTCGGGTCATAAGTGCCGTCTCTAACACGTAAGTTTCAACGCGTTGCTTTGTCGTTTCAACGCGTTGCTTTGCCGTTTCAACGCGTTGCTTTGTCGTTTCAACACGTTGCTTTGTCGTTTCAACGCGTTGCTTTGCCGTTTCAACGCGTTGCTTCTCTTACGTGTTAGAGACGGCACTTATGACCCGAACTGCCAATATGGGTATGTTCCAACGCGTTGCTCATCGTTTTCAACGCGTTGCTCATCGTTTTCAACGCGTTGGAGAAGCAACGCGTTGCTCTCTAGAAGCAACGCGTTGATTACTATATAGTATATACATTTTCAACGCGTTGCTTTGGTGAATCAACGCGTTGGCTTGTCAACGCGTTGGAAACGGCACTTATGACCCGGATCGCCACTCATACGCCTATGTCACGGGAAAACCCGCGGTATATCGAAACGGGTATACTATCGATTCCTAGTCGACACGTACCGCTAACGGAATACATCTTGCTGCTTGTAATTTAAATATATATACTTTTCTCTATATATAACCAGCGACGCTATCTCGAGTATATCCGAATTGAGAATGTCTATAAAGTAGGACTTCTGCTATATCGGCGAAGCCTCTATCAAGAATGATTTAATCTCGGGAAAAGTACCGTATTTATAGCTATTAGGTGGTCAGTTAAGTAAACGTGTTTCAACATGCCGAGACTTGTTATTAAAGCTAAATACAAATATGTTTCTAGCCAATAACGCGAATATTAACCCATTGTGATATTTTAAATAGCCCGGCATCAACGGTATCGATCCGTATATCGAATACGGGTAGAAATTGTCGTCTGCTATTAACGGGTATAATACGGGTGAACGCCCTTATTTTCTTGACAGTACCGACCGATACGGTTAATTTACTATATACGTGTACCTCCTCCTCCCTGGCACAACCCTTTAACGCGGGGAGATGGTACCTATAGTAACACCCCGTTCGCTGCCCGCGAAAACGTTCGAGCGTTACGTCACCGAACACGCGGGCGGACGGACGGACGAACGGACAATTACCGACGAATACGCACGCGTATATTTCGAGGTATACGGCGGTCTATAGAGGATCGTAAGACCCCTTTTCGCGGGAATCGATAACGGTAAGGAAAGTCGTATTACCCCCCATGATCGAGAACGATAACTCTCAACGATCGTAAGACCCCTTTTCGCGGGAATCGGTAACGGTAAGGGAAGACGTATTACCTCCAAGGACCAAGAACGATAACTCTCGCATACCCTAGATATTCGAGTTATCGATTAGTCGATCCCCATACGTTTACGTTGTAAATTCCGCCCTCCGCCACGGATCCGGATCCATCGTAGATTGAAATGCTCCGTTCTTACTACTTATATATACAAAATAAACAACAACCTCCTCTTTAAATGACATGTTTTGTTATATTTTAGATGATCAGTGGATTTATTTAATGGTGTTTAACAGCCTGTCAACAGCCATGGTCATGTTCGGCCATGTTAATGGGGTCGAATCCAGAAAAATAAAGATACATCCTTGAAATTAGAATAACTTAATCTGGTCAACACACCAGTCACTTAGCCCAATCCATAAAAGGTTTTAGGATTAGTACTAATCTTACTACTTTTATAATGTTAATGGGATTCCAGTATGGATGAATTCCATTTTTAAATTTACCCATAGCATGCTCCCTCCTGCCATCTACTTTTACATGTTCAAAAATGTGATCACGGGCCAACATGGTCGCACAGGCTGTTGGTTATGAGCATGTGATGATAAAATGTTGCAAGGATCGAATATGTTAAAAATGATGTATTACGATTTACTGATTGTCTCGAAAGTCATGGAGAATCGTTCACAAAAATATGATACATTAAATAATTTGAAAGAGTTACTGTAATTATCAGCACATACCCTGCCGCATACATGCATATATATCCCGCTATAATAATAACTACTAACATTACCATTAACTATGCTAGCTATAAGTATAGGACACTAAATAATCTCCGCCTAGCCCAAACAAGCCCGATCGAGGTCTGTATTGCTGTTCCTCAGATCGGTAATAACATATATTTGTAAATATATTAACTGTTTTCTGTCTGTCAAAACATAGTCACATATCTGATAGAAGTGACTCTTGAGATAATATACACATATTATTAAACAGTCTGATCTGAATCCACACAGTTCATCATATTATTATTTTTGTGTAAACATTTATAACCCATTACTATATGTACATACATAACAATACTATTAAATACTATATATACAGTACAACCCCTCTAAACCGGACACACTCGGAAAAAATGGATGTCTAATTTACATGTTTTTTTTTGCTGTTATGTATCTCTGATTACAATGAGGTTTCATGACTGCAAAACACTAGAATGTCCCATAAAGCACTGACATGTCTGATTTAAAGTGGAACATCCCAAGGTGTCCAGATTGGAGAGTTTACACTGAACTTATACATTTACAAAATAAATATCTTTGAATGAGCATAAGAATATACATATAAAATACCCAATTTTACTTCGAACAGACAGCTTATATCTGCAGTTTGTCCACAGTTCAATCGGTTATATCTCTGCAAAAACAATAAATCCCGACATCTATTCAACTAAATGTGAAACAATCAGCGTAGACTCCTATCCAGAACGCACATCCGTGCGATCAAAATCTGAGTCCACACAGTTTGTCATTATAATATTAACTGCAACAGAATATTTTGCAAATAATATCGATAGCCTTTTGAATTTAACAATAATTGTATCTATTGTGAGATCCAATAGTGTGAATCCTACCACATCGGACATAACCACGGTCTGATCGGCTCCACACTGTAGGTCGCTGACTTTGTTATACATGTTTGTTATTTATAGATACAAAATATATATATACATGTATATATATATAAATAAACGGGTTGTCCACTGACAATTCAAAAAAAAAAAAAGCATGTGAAGGGTAAATTTAACAATGGGGTTCATTCTTACTGGAATCCTGATATCCCTCCCTGGTTTGGCACTCATGTAAATTCTTGCCTTTCTTGCTGCATGAGAGTTGAATCCGATGTTTCTGTTATATGTGGCTGTGACTGGAGCAATGGGACTTATGGGTTTTGTGGCCACTAATGATCCAGATCAGCCTGTGCATTAACACAGTCTGATCAGGATCTACACGGTTCACCATTCATCAATGAAATGAGTGTTAATCATCTATCAAGCAATATATATCGCTATCAGGCTACACTGTAACAGAAGTGTGCTATTTGATCAGGAGCTACGCTGGTCACAATTCCCATAAGCCCACTTTCTCCAGTCATAGCCACATATAAGTAGTAAGATTAGTGCTAATCATACTACTTTTGGCACATTAAATGTAACTTTCTTCACCGCTGCTTTTGGTTTGGCAAACTGAGGCAGCTTCCGACATTCTTTACAATACCAACTCCTCGTTTTTACTGGTGCACGTTTAATTCCAAGGCATGTAAAGTGAAACCACTGATGACAACAATCGGGATTTCCGCAACTAACAACCCTATCAAATGATGGATCATATGCTTTTGCACAGTAACACATTTGGTCAAGGTTTTCATTTTGAGATGGGGTAAAGCGTGGTAGAGGTGTAGAACCAACAGGGCTCTTAGTGCAAAGAGGTGTTGTTGTTTCGACGACAGGGCCTTGTATATTTTCAACAGACTGTAACACACTCGCAGACTGATGTGGGCGTGAGAACAGTTTGCCAACTAATTCCGGGAGAATTGCACACTTAAAAAATGATTCCGCTTTGGTTGTTATGTCCGCCCACAAACTCTTATCTGGCTCGATTCTCTCCACATGCATATCTTTCTCAGTCCAGTACGGGGCGCCAAGTGGGACATTTTTGTGCCACAAAATTCAATTCTGTGTCACAAAATTCACTTTTGTGCCATAGAATTCTGTGCCACAGAATTCAATTCTGTGTCACAAAATTCAATTCTGTGTCACAAAATTCACTTTTGTGCCACAAAATTCAATTCTGTGTCACAAAATTCAATTCTGTGTCACAAAATTCAATTCTGTGTCACAAAATTCAGTCAATTCTGCACACGCATGTAAGAAGGACTACCATTGGTCAGAAACTGCACTGGAGAAATAGGTCACGGTCGCCGATCTACACATTCAATGTCGAGGATTCATTTCTCATTCTGCCGATGATTCATTTCTCATTCTGCCATTTTGCTTCAACTATCTCCAAACAGTCAAACGTTGACAAACCGTATTTAAACTCATTTGCGTTATAATTGTACACATAATTCATGTACATGTAGATCTCCCGCGAGTACTGGCGTCATTTAGTGTGTATCGCAAGGTACATCTGCCCCAGTTAAATCAATAATACACGCGCTGTGGCCTGTGTTCTGACTGCTGTCTGTGTTTATAAACAGAATGTGTGTATTGGGCCATTTGAGGAAACCATTTGTAGTATTTGTGTATATACCATGGATACTAAGATGGTGTATACTGTAAATAATGCATGTAGACACATAGTTGCGAACACGTAACTTCGCAACTAGTAGACACAGATCCAATACCATTTGTTTCACAATGTTAGATCTACTGTTAGAATACGACGTCATCTAATGTCATTTTCGAGCATAAAACGTTACCTGATAAATAGAATACCAGGCTAGTGTATTTTTAATATCAAGTTTATCAGGCTCGGCTCGGAAACGGTAGGAATTCCTCGGCAAGCCTCGGAATTCCTACGCGTTTCCTAGCCTTGCCTGATAAACTTGATATCAAAATACACTAGCCTGGTATTCTCTATATATGGGCATGCTCTCAGTCTAGCTATGTCCCGGCTACTTTATGTTTGACCCTGTTTACATAATTGAGGGAAAATTCTGAATATTTTTCTTATTTTTCCTTCAAAGTATATATGCTTATATGGTGTGACCACTCATTTGTAATCATAATATAACCAACATAACTGTCCATAAAGAAGTATAATATTGATATATTGGGTTATATTTTCGCATTGAAATATTTAAACCAGCAAGTGTATCTCCACCATATAGTAAATGGACTAAGAACCGATCTCAACCAATCAACGTAGAGATAACATAGACTATCCTACGCAAACTAATTTTTGTTGACAAAAATGAATTCTGTCCCACAAAACTGAATTTTCTTCACAAAACTCAATTCTGTCTTACAAAATTGAATCCTTTATAACAAAAATGAATTTTGTATACGAAACGTATGCAGAATTGAATTTTGTGACACAGAATTGAATTTTGTGACACAGAATTGACAGAATTGAATTTTGTGACACAGAATTGAATATTGTGATTTTTAGTGTTACAAAACTCAATTTTGTACACATAATTAACCTGTCCTGCATGGCGCCCCGTAGTCCAGACCACAAAGTCACAGTACTCCTTCTTGCAGATGAATATCTGCGTCTGAACCTGGTAATAATATGTATGGGAGTGTTTCAGTGACACACGTTCCTCAATGATTTCCAAGCATGATGTTTTGCACGAGACAGATTCTGATATACGCTGATCACGTGTACAGTATGGGCATTTTATTTCCAGTACTCCTTCACCACAACAGTCGCAAGATACAATTCCATCTGGGGAAGCTCCCATATAGGGTAGATTTGGGTCGATAACCAAACCACTTCTCCTGTATGTAAAGTTCTCGTGAATTGTGTTCATTTCGTCACATTACCTGTCTATGGCGATATATTCATGTTCACAGCCCCATCCTGTAGCTGATGAGGTGAATTTGTGGCTGACGGGATAGCATATCATTTTCTACAGAAGTAACGCACACAGCACGCATTCTGGATGCAGTCAACCTGCCGGCACGGAATCTAAAACACTCTTTACTGTCTGCTTGATCACGCGTTTCTAACTCTATGAAGCTTGCATGGCCTTCAGTGACTAGAATAGTTTTGAACACTTCTTCACATGTCTGTTGTAATTCATCTATGGACATGGTGGTCGAGTTTTCATCATACAGCTCTGATAGTACATGTGGTTCATCATCTCCAAGACAAGAAGGAATGTAGTTTGCCGCATAATTTGGCATCAGGGACAAAATAACAGATTTTGTTCCAGTGGCATGTATTTGTTCAAGAAATGATGACATGTCTGAGGCTGATGGTGGCTGAACATTGGATTTCTGGTTTAACGACTGCCTTCTTGGAGTATTAATAGTTATAGTAGTGCATGTACCGGTAACTGATGGGGATTCAATGCTACAGTCCAGTTTCCGCTTCATTTCCTTTGCAGACTGGAAGTTTATGTCTTTTACCATGTCGTACCCGACTTTCTGTACCCCAGATGGTAGTAACCAGTAGGCTGGTTCCTGTGTGAGTCTTGGAATTTCGTAGCTTGACGGTCGCTTCAACGCAGAACAGTGTAGCAGAGACATGACTGCACACTTCACCCAGCCCCGCCATACAATTACAGTGACCGGCGATGACATTGCCATCTTTCTCTGCGACTATCCATGGCTGTATTGGTGTGTCATTCATTCGCTGCGAGTGCCTTACCTGAAAATATAAAATATAAAACTACCCTTAGGAGGTGCCATTTGGTGAGTGTCTATATTGGTTCATCGTGGCCAAAATGTTTTACATGAAAATCAAAGATATTTTTTTTCTCTTATTTCTCCACAGAAGTTAATTATGTTGTGACACTCATTTGAACCGTCTCGTAGAAATGAAGCGATCCCAACAAATACTGTTGCTGAGAAATACGAAAACATAGACAGGCTAGAGCAAGTGAGCAGTCTCACAGATACCCACTCACTGGACCGACAAACAAAAATGTTAACGCAAATCATACGGATGGAAATACAAAAACTATATACATGGTGTATACTCGTATCTGTACTGTCAGTGTTTGTTCGGGGTTAGTTGCGAAGGTAACTTTTGCAATCTACGCCTATGGACGGTACGGGAGTAGATTGCAAGAGAAGAGTTACCGTTCGCAACTAGGGGGGTGGGGTATAGTAACACTGACTGATGCATTGATCAGTGTCTTGATATACGTTTGTGGGATTGTCAGTAATCATAATGATGATATTCAAATTCATTAATCTAATACGAATTAATTGAATTAACGAAGTAGTAGTAGTAAGGGAGTCAAAAGGATACCACCTACTGTGATATCATTTATAACCCTTTATAATACCCCCACCACCCCCGAAAAATCTAAAAATTGGTTAACGAGGAAATTGTCTCCCGACAGCAAATTTATGAATTTTTGGAGAAAATAATTTTGAAAAGAGGGAGTCAAAATGAGTCCCAATTATATTGGTAATTGACTTTTGAAAAAAGTTGAAATTATTAATGCAAGTACAATAGTTTATATTCCAACACCCCATTTTTCTCCTCCGATATAGCTAATTTATTTCGCAGATCAGCAACTAATTCTACCAGCTCTAGTCTACCACGTTCACCTAGTTGTTTATGTCTACAAAGAGTTTGGGCACAAACGAATTTACAAGGGCATCTGGGGTATTGAAATTGTGGGGGGACACAAGGAAACTTTCTACGTCTCGCTAGATGCCTTCGTAGATAGTCTTTACACGTAAACGTCTTACAACAAGTCACACACTCCATTATATATGTGTATAACCTATGAAATTTATCTGTTCAATTGGACGTGAAAAAAACATGATGTAAATTTTTCACGTCCAGTTGAACAGATAAATTTTATAGGTTATACAAAAGTATATATACAAAAGTATATACAGAAAATATGATAACGCCAGAAACTAGAGCAGAAATAGAAAGTTTGAGAAGAGAAGCCGAATCTCTAGGGATTATTTATAGTAAACGGTTGAGAGTTAGGGGGTTGACAAAGTTGATAAACGCCACAAAGAATGAGTCGTTTATGAAGCGGTTTACCCGAGCCTATAAAAGAGGGGCATTTAATGATATATCCAAAGCGGAGGAAGTTGGTAACATAATTCAAAAAGAAAGCATTGCGGGGTTAAGGGCTAGTGTAATAAAACCTTCAAGCACCAATAATTTATCCCAAATTAGACGCACAGGTGACCCAATACCAAATAATAAGAAAAAATCTATCGTTCGCGCGATAGTGACAGAAGGTGAAGAAATATTGGGGGCTCACGATGAAACATTGGAAAAGGTAGAAAAGGGAAGACGGGTAGTTACATTTTCCTTTCGTAAAAACATTGACATTAACGAGTCTGAACGCATGTCCGATAAACTCGCTCAGTATCTAACAACACATTTTTATTTGAGATATTCATATTCTTACAAGCTAGAACATATGGAGGAAACTAAAAATGGAAAACCTATAACTATAATAATGCACAAAAATCTCGGTGGTGGAGAACCACTATCATCAATGAAAACAGTTAAAAAAATGGCTGTCAGATAAGGAGCAAACACGAATAATGTCCGATAAAATAGACAGACCAAATACAAAGTGGAAGTTTGTAAGATGGGTAGAGGTTTTCGTAAAGCTAATACAGGGCAGTAGGGGAATAGATTTGGGACTACAATCCAAAGAAGCGGCAGGAGGAGAACTTCCAGAATGGCTGAAGAATAAAAAAGGTATGTATTCTTTAGATAAGTATAATGACGACCTTTGTCTGTTCAGGTGTCTAGCTATGCATATGACAGATAAAAGACCTGACAGATGTACAGAAAAGGCGAAAGAACTTAGTAAGCAATATTTCGGTAGTAATGTGGTTTCACCAATTCCTTTTTCAGATCTGAAAAAGGTTGAAGAGTTTTTTAAAATCGGTATAGAAGTATATCAACCCACCGAATGTAATGTATGGTGGTTGAAAAAGGTACCAGCGCACTATAAGGCAATAGGTAATAAACCAATGACAATAGGACTGTTTAATAATCACGCATTTCTGATAAAAAACCTTAAAAACCTAAAATTTACGCCTGCGATAATTGCAAGCAGAAATTCACGAAAGCGAGTAATATGAAGAGACACGGACCAAAATGTATGAAAGGTGAGACAAAGGTAGTATGTGATGGTAATTATTAGAGCGCCCGCGTTCGTCGTTCAAGAAAGCGTTCTACCCAAAAAGTTCTAACAAAAAGTTATGATTATGGGGCGATCGATTGGATGTACTCTGTGGAAAAGCAGGAGGGAATTCACATTCACCACGAACAGTGTGGACACGGGGGTGAAAGATGGGTTTTAGGAGCTCCAGTAGATGGATACTGTACAGAAACTAATACCGTATATTAATATCACGGCTGTTACTGGCACGGGTGTGAGATTCATGCAAAGCATAGAAAAGAAGAACGCGCATCCACTATGAGAAGAGATACATTTATTAGAAGAAGCAAAGAATTCAACCTAGTAGTTATGTGGGAATGCGAATTTCAAAGAACGTAAAGACATAAAGATCGGTTGCGACACTACTCTTTATCCATATCAGATAGTATACGATTTTGAGGCATATCTCAACCCAGAATTTGAAACTCTCGGTAATAATCTAGAGTACGAAGCCGAGCACGTTCCGGTAAGCGTTAGTATAGGAGATAATTTCTCAGGAACAGTAACTTATATTTGTGATAAAGATCCCGAAAAACTTATAGAAAAATTCGTAGAAGATTTGAAAGTTAGGGGAAAAGCTATAAGAGAAGAAGTGTGGTCAAGATATGGGTTTAATACAGAACATTAATTTTACGTAAAAACCAAATCGCCAAGATCGAACAGTGGATAGAGCAAGTACCGGTTATAGGTTTTAACAGCAGTAAGTACGATATAAACTTAATAAAGAAATACCTAGTAGGCGAACTGGCATCAACAACAAAGAAAGTAATGGTCGGAAAACGGGCAAACGCAACAATATTTCTATTTACTCCAGAGTTTAGATTTCTTGATGTAATACTTTATCTAGGACCTGGTGTAAGTTACGATAGTTGGATAAAAGCCTACGAATGCAAAGGACAGAAATCTTTCTTTCCTTATGAGTGGTTCGATTCTCCAGACAAACTGGATTACCCAGGACTACCGGATATAGAGAATTGGTATTCCAAACTATCTGGGAAAATGTTAATAGATGAAACAGAATTAAGTAAATGTCGTAGAATTTTCGAAGAAAATAATATGAAAACTTTCAGAGATTGGTTGAAATATTATAACGATTTAGATGTTAGCACCGTTCCTAGAAGCGGTGGAAAAAATGTGTGAATTTTATAAACACAGAGGTGTGGATATTTTCAAAGATGCGGTAACACTACCTGGAGTAGCTATACAATATTTATTGAGAGGAACCATTAAAGAACAAAAATCTTCAAAGACGATTATACCGGAGAATGCTCTATATGCACCAAAAGAAGAAACATACGAAATGATGAAGGACACTCTAGTTGGCGGTCCATCAATAGTACTTACACGATATGCAGAAGCTGGTGTTTCAAATATTAGAGTGGGTTCCAAACCTTGCAAGGCTGTTTTGGGGTACGATGCAAACGCGTTATATTTATCTACGAAATTAAAGAGATGCCGTGTGGGAGAGAAACTATACACCATATAGATACCCCACATAACCCTAAATTTATTAAAAAGTTTTGTAAAAGAGTTTTATCTGGAGACTGGTTTGGGTGTGCGGAGGTGGATATAGAAGTTCCACACAACTTAAAAGATAAGTTTTCTGAAATGTCCCCAATATTTATCAGAGAAGTAGAGGTTGATGAAGTTCCCACACACATGTTAAAATATTTAAAAGATACTGGCCGAACAAGAGGAGATGGAAAAAAATTGGTGGGATCTATGACCGCCACTAAAGTATTGCTGTACGCGCCACTGTTGAAATAGTATTTAAAACACGGCCTAGAAATAACTGGAGTTCATCGTGTTATAGATTATATTAGTGGAAAACCGTTCGAATGGTTCGCAAAAGAAGTTACAGCCGCAAGACGAACAGGTGATGTAGAACCAAATAAGAAACCAGTAGCCGACATAATGAAATTATTAGGAAACTCGTGTTGTGGAAAAATGATAGAGGCAACGGAGAGACATTTAAATACGACATATACACAAAACGAAACCTGTGTTGACAAAGCATTAAGATCTGCATTCTTTGACGATTTGGAAGAGATAGGAGATGCGTACGAAATATCTTCAAGAAAACCCAGGTGTGCGGTAAAGAGACCATTCCATTGTGGAATAGTGGTTTATCAACTAGCTAAATTGAGAATGTTGGAATTTTACTACGAATTTCTAGACAAATACGTAAAAAGAGAAGACTTTGAATTAATACAGATGGATACTGATAGTATGTATATAGGAGTTAGTGGGATAGAGGAATTGATTAGACCTAACTTACTAGACGAGTTTGAAAAAGAAAAAAAGAAATGGTTGGCTTGGGATAAATGGAGCGAAAGAGAGCCCGGACTTTTCAAAATGGAATTTAGCGGGGATAGGGCGATAGCGTTATCTAGTAAGTGTTATTTCGTAGAAAAATTTAATTCCACTAAAGATAATTTGGAACAAATTAAAATTAATAAAAACTCTGCGAAAGGAATGTCCAAGAGAACTAACAATTTAAATTGGGATAGATATAAACGAGTACTAAGTGAAACTACAGAAGATGGAAAACACATTATAGATGTAGCACAAAATAGAGGATTTAAAATGAAAGACGGCGTTATGAAAACGTACTGTCAACAAAAATTAGGACTCTCGGCATACTACGATAAAAGACGCGTGTTACCAGACGGAATACATACAGAACCTCTCTAAAGACTCTGACAATCCGGGGGTAGCTGGGTGTCAGAAGGCACCATAAGAAGTTCTTCGCGAACAAACCCTCGAGATGGCCCATCATCCAAATAGTAGAGCACGGGCTCATCAGGTTTGGTAATAGATCGATCTAGATGATATACATTGAGAGACCACACGGGATCAGTCGCGCGGCGGCTGCCACCTTCGAGCTCTCCCGGTTGGTAGAGGTACCGGACGTCAATATCTGATGGAAGCCGTTGCTCCTCTAAACCAACGGGTCGCCCGCGCGAGACGGCAGTGGGCTTGCTCGTCACCCCTTTAAACTTGATAGCATCTACAGGCTTCTTACCTATCAATCTGGTCACCTCTCCGTTCAGTGAGGAGACCACGGCGGGCAGTCTGGCCACCCACTCGGTCGATCGTGAATGGGGGTCCACAAGTTCTTTGGCGTATTGGTGTCCGAACAGTCTCTCAGCCAGGGTTCGATTGAAGCGCTCCACGATCCCCTGGTCCCGGTGGATGTTGACGCGGCCGCGTCTGACAGAAACGTTGTGCTTAGACAATAGATGAGAGACCGCGCCCATGAACTCGCGCCGGGATCGACCTGGAGAAGATTCGGCCATTTGATTTGAGACTCCTCTTATATATTCGGGAAAGAGCCTCGGCCACCTCCTTAGACTCTTTAGTGGCCAACGGCTCAGCCCCCTTATAACGACTAGCTACGTCAACGATTGTCAGCGCGTACTTGTACGTCTTGCGACCGACGCGATCGTGGGGTAGAAAGAGGAGACCGCTTGGTGAACTTGGTTCGGCACCGGCACGTCGAATTTCGGGCGCGGAATATTGTGAGGCGCGGGTAAATAGATCTGCCAGATGGCCTGCTTCTTGAGCCATTCCTTGACAGCGTTTTCTGAAACCTTGGTCGCCGCCGCGAGGTTCTTGATGGCAGCGAGTCCATTCCAGTAGCCGCGGGGGCTGTAGTATGTGTTTGCTAGCTTGCGCGCTTGGCGAACCGATAGTTTGGTATCAAGTATGCGCGTGTTCATCGTATGCGAAGTATTCTAATATATCGGACAATCTCCAATATGCCCTCGCCAGTTCGTCCGGTAACTGCGTCGTTAATAATAAACCTTTGTTGGAAGTACAATCACATTTGGAGGTTAAGTTCTGAAGGAACTCGGAGGAATCGAATTCATCGATTGGAGTTGAGGAGGAATCTAACATCCGCTTTGCGAAAAGGGTGGCCGCTTTTTTGTCCTCGCGCCACGTCTCGAGAGAATCTCGTGCCAGATGAATCATACTCTTTGCACCGGGTAAACGGTGCTTAAGGGCAGTGTAGCCTACATCGATCATAGCAAAATAAAGATCGTCAACTAACATCGTTCTATATATATATATCTATAAAAAAAATGTTTAAATAATTAATCAATTTAAAATCTCGATTGGATATAGTAGGTGACGATACCCACCACACCCATTCCCACGACGATGAACGCGATCGCGTCTGCGGTCTTTTTTGGGGCTCTGACGGTACATATGAAATCTGAAAGTTGGGGCTCGCGATCCATTGGATCTAGACTTTTCTGTGGATATGCCAGCGCGTACTCGCGGTTGGCTTCTTCAACGTTCTGGAAAGTTTGTGCGGCGTGATTCTCGCGGCGAAGCTCTTCATTGACCCAGTCCAGATGGGCGGTTCGTTTTTTCGACCACGCTTCCTTTGCGCTATTGAGTTGTTCTACAGCTAAATCGTGACGCTTGCGCTCCTCATCCACGTTCGAGCTTCTCATTTTAGAGAATATAAAGTTGCTACCGCTGAACGCCAATGCGTTTACAAGCGCACCACCTACTATTACCGCGATTGAAGCCATTTATTTCCATATATTAAACGGTAGAATTCCAGCTTTAATTAGATAATCTCGGGTCCAAACTGCGGCCGCTACATCTAAGGTCGCGAGCCCTATGTCTCTCACAGTAAAGTCCAATTTGGGAGCGGACCCTCCTAGGGCCATCTTTGATAGTCGAGCATACCCGATACTGAAACCCGATATCACCACAGCGTGATAAAGCGCATTCACTATCATTTTTACCATCTGTATCACCATTGTTTGATTATATAATTTATGTTCATATAAAAGGATCACGATCAATGTTTAAATGGGCGCATCCAATCGCGATTGGTGGTTTCGTACTGTTTTTTGGATGAAATTGATTGGGTTGTTTTTTATCGATAAGGATTGTGTAATAGGGGGTAATCCACACCAACCGGGCACCAACAACTGCCAGACCACCAACCCACAACAGCCAACTCCAATTCGTGAATTGGGGTTTCAATCTGGATTCTCCAACCTCGATGGAGTGTTGATGTGCTTCTAATTCGGAATTGGGGGTGTTGTTGTACTCAACACTGTTGAACCCCCGATAGCATCTGTCTTCAATGGGTTATACATTTTCGTCCTCCTCCCCGATTGCACACTGTTTTACCTCCCGAAGCTCGGCGAGTATTTATCTTGTTTAACTTTCGGGTGGCAGCCGCCGCCTCCCAGCTGCCGTCCTTTTGGATTTTTTATATCGGTAAGTCAATCCAGTGGCGGAGTTAACACTCGGTTCGATTTGTGTTTGACAATCGGGTTCAACTCTCATCCTCTCAGTGTGTCCCTTTGTTCATCATTTATGAAATAAATAATTAGGGCTTATAGTTCGTGGCATATATGTCCAAATAGACAGTGGTTTTACCCGTGGTCAACGCGTTGTCAGCGAGCTAAGTACATCCAAACTTGTGATAAATTGAGCACATGGCTGTTCTAAGAGTGTGTCCTATAAAAGGTCAGTCTCTAGATCCCCATCAATCCCGCGTGTTTGGTATAGGGAGCAGTATACTACGTGAGCGTACAAATGAATAGCCGCCGATCCCAGAGTTTTTTGTCACTCTGCTCCATTTTGGATTCGTATCGCGCATACATTTTATCGATCTCCGCAATCTGACATCTTATCCAACTGAAAAACTGAGAGACGCCTACCGAGATAATGCTCCGATTGTCCCCAGCAACCAGCACCTAGCCGCTCTCGTCGCGCCCGCATTTTCATTTTCATTCGGAGTCATTGCACTCAACCCAATACCCACTGCCGTTGGAGTTGAAGTTTGATCCCGATTGCTCTGTCGAGTTGAATGTTTTCTATCTTTCAAGGAAAGAAACCGTGTCGTCAGTCGAGTTGAGGTTTTCTTCCATAGGCTGATCGAGAATTACACGACTCATCACTTTAACATAATTGCCAAGCCGCACCACCCGATTACTTATGATCACCATTATGCTTCGCAACAAAGATCGCATCGGATCACCAAATTGTTAACATGTTAACCATATGTTTAAGCATTTGTTCAACATTTGTTAATATTGTTCACATGTTCACAATTGGCCTAAGCATGTTTTAAGCAATTGCTAAGCATTGTTCAGCAATTGCTAAGCACTGTAAAGCATTCAATAACTTTATTAATTAGCAATAGTCTTAAAATAAAATTAATTGATAACTTTATAAGCAGTTGGTTGATCAGTCTTTAGCAGACAGCTTGGCGTCTTAGTTTTCCGAAAGCATCTGTCGAACCTCCAGGCGCACCCCGCGCGTTGGATAACGTCATTCTCTCGAAAGGCAGTCCATCCGAATATCCTCGGTCCTTGCAGTGAAAGAGGCGGAACCCATTTCGTTTGTTCGCGCAGATCCTTGAGGACGCGTTGTACTTTTCAGTGGATATCCAAACGCTTTGCCTAGCATGGCCCAGAAAATGCGAGCTCAGAGAGCATGTCCTTCTTTTGGTCATCACGCCTTGGCCTAGCAATCGTCAATCACGTATTGGGTGGGCTCACCCTGGAATCTTTGGTATAAACCACGCACCAATCGGAAGCTATCACCGGGATCATAACCGTAACCTCAGTGTCGGTCCATAGCCACGAGCGCCGATGATAAGTATCGTTGTCCGCACAGGGACACAGGATCACATGTGACGAAAGGCATCGCGGTAGTACTTCCTCGAGCAAGTTCGAGATGAAATCCGTTTTTCCCACATCCTTCTGACCACATATATGGCAGAGTGAAGCCAATCCGTGAATGGTATTGATTGCTCATATTCCTTATTTATTTCAAAATTATTAATTAATAAATCGTTAGAATGATTGCTAATTTCTTAAAATAATTAAATCAGTAGAGTGCTTGAGACGTATCGACCATCGTCGATGTTTGATTTGTGCGTCTGAAAATTATATTATAAGACACGTTCAATGTGCCAAGCTCCCCATCCGCCTCTTTGGTTATCTGGAATCATCACACCCTCAATAGCGTTCTCAACTTGGCGTCCCGCGCCGTGGTATTGTCGTCGTCGATGCTCGCATGTCAGCCATAAGCGTATTTTGGTATTCAGGAACTCCGCGAGGGAGAACGGCCGAGAGCTGCCAGTCTTTGGCAAACCGCGGCAACCTCCGGATAGCGCTTTAGAGCCGGCAGCAAACTGCATTCTTACTTCGTCCCACGCTGGTTGCCGCGCGAAGACCCCCTGTTGATTGGGACTCCCTCGATCGTCACCTCTACCTCGTGATTTTGGGGTTATATAAATTTGTCGGTTTTTTCTAGCACCGAACGCCGAACCGAGCATCCTCCGAACAACATCAGTAAACCTTTCATCGAGCCGTGCAGTACGTTTGACATTAAATTCCACAATGTGTCGCCTTTGTCGTTCGTCAGCTTTGCGAATGGCAAGAACTCGTCTAAAGTTATGGCAAACGCGCCCGGCGTGCTGGTTCTGATCAATCGCGCGAGTTCGGGCATCGTGACCATGTCGTACTCCCAGCGAAACATTATCGATTCGTATACGTCGAAACTGTCGGTGGCTATGAGAACTCGCCGTAGTCCGTTAAAACGTTAGTTTTCGTATTCAAGGCGGTCACCAAAGCACTCTAATAGTAGGGCATGCCGCCTACCTGGACTGATCGAAGTAAATCGTTTCTTACTTGCTATCTATCTTATCGAAAACGGCCGATGGCTAGCTAAAAATACTTGGGCTCTAAATAGTGGCAAACGCCGGTCCTCCTAACGATTATTCCCAAGAGTTCCTAAAACAAAGCGTAAATAGTCCGATCGCCACAGGGCAACGACGAGCGCTATTTTCTCCTCCTCCGTGTGTTGTCTTCCAATCTCGATTGGTGGTTTCCGCTCCCTGTTCCAATTCAACATTGTTGATGATTGGATTAGGGGACTCGATGGTGCATCCAATTTACGGAATTGGGGTAAGGTTTCCAACTTCAACCGATTGTGTTGAGGGGGAGGTGTATCCATTTTGAGTTTTGGGGGGTTTTATTAAATCTTTTACAAATTTTATTTGAATTTTCATCTCCGCCCCCTCAGGTTGTGGTTGCGCTTGATGATATCCGTGTTCACGTTACCGTTGTGGCCGATGTTTTGATTGCGTGGCTATTACGATCTGATTATTTTAACCGTCAACGGTCGTCTCGTATATCATATTGCTCGGCGCCATACTAAAGACCTATCCAAATACATATCTACCGGGTGCTGGCATTCTGCAAAACGTCTTGAATAATTCCGGGATCGCCTTCTCCAGGTCACCCTAGCTGAATGGCGTCCTCTACAAGTCCAAGAATGTTTTTTGTGCATCAAAACGCTGTTTTCCCGGCCCATATAAGAACTGCGAGTTTTGCGTCAGTGCTCCGAGGATGGCCCACGTACGGCGAATGGAGTCGTTGACGCGAGTAACCCCGCCGCGTGGAACCCTAGACCCGTATCTAACATAAATTGTACCCCACGCGTCCCTGAACTCAGCAGCCTGCCTGTATGTAATCACGAAGCCAGTTTTCGGAGGTAACATTTTACAAGAAAACACGCCACAGTGCCGACCTCCAACACTTCCGGCCCGAAAGACCAAAGTCCGCGGGGTCAAATTCCGCGTTCCGACTGTCAATGTGGTCGCCGATGATCGTGTTTTTTAAAATCAGTCTGCCGTCCAAATCCCCAGACTGCCCCCCGAATGAGAACTCGCCTAGGCCGTGCTGGTAGGAAACTTTCTTACTCCAGTCCGCTCTTTTGAAAACGTTAAATTCGCTACACAGTCTTTCAAACGCCATACGTCGTATGCTTGGAAATGGATCCCAGGCCCCCCCCCCCGTCGGTCCTTGAGGTAGTGAAATACCTATTTTTTGAGAAACTCCTAATAGTAAATACGCATGAAATTTTAGACACTTCGGAGCATGACTCTTGGATGTCAATGGTCTTTATTGAAACTCCCACACCCGGCTGTTGCCGCACCATACAGCGAAATTTAATTTGGTTCTGCCAAAACTGCCTCGGTGTTGGCTTTCCAACCATTTACCACCTCCATCGAGTAATCTTGGCAGCCTATAATGTTCACAGATGTAGGGAAATTGGTGACAAAGCCACTGTCCGGTCTAACCTTACGGTTGGTGTAACAAGGTGGTTAACAACGTCTTTTTGCGTGTTTTTAACCTCCGACCGCGTACTTTGCATTATCATTAAAAGCTAAACCTTGGTACCATTGAAAGAATTTATTATGTTTGCTACTACACTAATGTTCAAAAAGGGAGTTGTGAACTTCAAAAGTCAATCGACAACTGCTGCGGACAACGCCTGCAATCACCTTCACGGTCGGGTGGAAAAACCTCGTAACGTACGAGAGAATCAAGCCCGTAGATCCTTTAGACGACCCTTTTCATTCAACTGCCACTTACGTCCTGGCCTTTGGGTGTTTCGGAGATCTCCAACTTATAATGGCGGCGAAGATTCCTGGTTTAGCCGCTCTCGAAATCGAAAAAGCCACGGGGCTTGCGACATTGTGCGTTTATAAAAAAATAGATATCCCCCCGGGTTGGCCACAATGTTAAGATTAAACCGTTCACCCCCTACGACGAGGGTGAACGGTTTTGTTGTGGGGTCGATTTACGGGGATGACCCAAAGTAAAACTTTGCCTTCACAAAAACTCTCGGGTGCAACCTGGATCGGGTGAACACATCGAACAACACGTAACGGCACTCCCCAGCACATACGAAAACCGTACCCTGCCAGCGACTGTTTCTTTGGTGAGACGTGACCTTAGACTTCCCACACCCCAGAGATGAAATTTTGAAACGGACCCATCCACGAATTTACGCTCTATCTCATATCAAGCTAGAAAGTTGAAAAACCATTTCCCGATTTCGGTCGTTCTCGAAATTTCCAATTAATTAATTTTTATAATTTTTTAAAATTTAAATTTAGAATTCAAACGCATGTAACTAATATTATTAACCAATATTATTGAAAATGAGTATATACGGACCAGGTAAGTTCTTCCCAATACCAATCGGGATTGGGTGACAAATATCAATTCAAAGAATATGGAACCGATCAGAAGGGGGATTCATCCCGACAGAGAGCGACGTTTTTTTAACTCCCATAAAAACAAAAGCCTTGATCAATAGAACTATATCGCGGCCACGGACGATATTCAACAATAGTCTACTATCACAACTTAGAGAATATCCCTGGCTGTGAATACACAAAGTCGTGAAGAAACGCATACGGAACTAAACAAACTAGGTGAAAAAAATACCCAAATTTCGAAAAGAGGCCCCGTTGGGGATTGAATAAAGTCCAGAAGACCACCAGGCTTTACCTACGAGGCTATGATGCGTTGCGCTTGATAGGACTCACTCACCATAAAAAATAGAAGCGGCACTTACTGAATTAGACGGAAAATAATCGATTTTTCGAAAAGAGACCCGGTTGGGTATTGAGAGTCCGAGAAGACCGCCAGGTCAAGACCTTACGGAGGCTTAAGAATGCGCCTGCGCTTCAAGGACTCTCATCAGAGAGAAGCGCACTTACCGAACTAGGAAAACAAATAACCAAATTTCGAAAAGAGGCCAGGGTCGGTATTAGAAAGCCCCGAAAGAATCCACCAGGCCGCCATTGCGAAGGCATATAGTGTTGCGCTCAAGGACTCTCCCATCAAGAAGCGGCCCTTATCTGACTCTCGACAAAAAAATAACCAAATTTCGAAAAAGAACCCCGTCGGTATTGATAAAGGTCCCGCGAATACCACCAGGAATGTGAACATGCGGAGCCATTGCCGAGGCTTATGCTGCGTTGCGCTTAGAGGACTCTCTCAGCAAAGAAGCGACACTTACTGAAACTAACGGAGGAAAATCGCCGACTTTCTGAAAGAGACCAGACGGGGTTGAGGGGACCGAGAAGACCACAAGGAGGCATGCGAGGCTTGGGCGTTTACGCTCAGAGACTCTCTCAATAGAGAAGCGGCAACTTACTGACCCTATACGAAAAATAACCGAATTTCGAAAGGAGGCTCGGTTGGGGGTTAAGGGGGTCCGAACGGTATTGATAAAGTCCGAGAACGACCACAAGCGGCCCTTGCGGAGCTTATGGGGTGTTGCGCTCAAGGACTCTCTCATCAGAGAACGCGGTTGCTGAACTAGACGAAAAATAACAGAATTTCGGAAAGAGACCTGGTTGGGGGTTGAGGGGGTCCGAACGGTATTGAGAAAAGCCCGAGAAACCACCCAGGCGGCCCTTGCGAAGGCTTATGAGGTGTTTGTCGCTCATAGGACTCTCTCATCAGAGAACGGCGGTTGCTGAACAAAGACGGAAATAACCGAATTTTCCAAAAAAAAAAGAGCCCCGGTTCGGATGTTGAAAAAACCCTAGAAGGCCACCAGGCAACCATTACAGAGGTTTATGATGCGTTGCGCTTAGAGGACACTCCTCAGCAGAAAGCGGCACTTACCCGAACTAGACGTACAAAACAGATTTCCGATAAACTGAAAACAAGTTCGTAAGAGCCGCGGACCAAGACACGTTGAGGAGACTGCTGAAAAGGTTCGTACTGAGGCCCATACCTCTACTCGGGCGTTACCGATTGGTGCAAACAATGAAAACACAAAACCGTGTCATAACAGTTTGGGCTGAGAAGCGGGGCCCATTGGTGAGGGGCGCTATGAATATTCGGTTCGGTGCCAAAGCGAGTAATAAAGGTGGGGAAACGCATGACAGCTACAGGTACAGTTTCCGAATGGCGGTCTGCTCGGTTAATGCTAGTGGTAAACCTGTGGCGCGGTCCACGATAAATCTTGTAGTAGATGGGGAAGAACGGGGGTTGGAGTCCACTACAAACGCTGGAGATATTCGTCGTGGTTTCGTTCGCCGGTGACGATCTAATTAGACATTACTGAAGGTAATGTTTATTAACTTAGTACGAAAATCCGCTGACCCAGAGAGTTCTTCCACTATTGTCACATTACTAATTGAACTTAATTGTAAATACTAATAATTTTGAAAAACAAAACGAATCACCGCCTTCCCAATTGTCCATACCACCTCCATCAACACTGGGTCCCAATTAACGAAAGAAGTTCAGATTTTAAGGTTAAATAATATCGTCGCTATCAGGATATTTACAGTTAGGAATATAGAAATAAAAAAGACACGCTAAAAAATATAAGCCGCGGCGATATAGCTGAAGCATCTAGTTAACGGTTCTGGCAGTTTATCTGTACATAGTGGTGCGGGTACAGCTGCAACGCTATATACATTGTAACGTTCCACTTGCAGGGGTTTTGAGTGGAAATACCGTTTTTATCTGGAATACTTTTGTATGGTAATTAGGGCTCGGGTGGAAAACTCGAGAAAAAATTAGAAAACATGATAGAATAATCCTTCATCGCACAGGTCTACGAAAAATAGCATCGACGTTATATTGTCCAAAGCGTTGGCCGATAAGAAAATATCAAAAATTAGAGTTTGAATCGTATGGAAGAAATGGGGGAGATATGAAAAATTAAAAGATGATAATAGAATCAAAGCACACCCACCAAGCCCAAGCTTGAGTGTAACTGATTGGGATAAATTTAGGGTAAAACTTTCAGGATAAAGCGGAGGAAATTAATATTTTTATTAAAAAATAATTTTTAATAATTTTCTTTCAATTAATTATAAAATTAATTATATTGGGTGCAGTAAACAATTATTAATTAATTTTTAGGAAAATTATTAACACTATAAAAAAAAAGAAAAAAGTTTTTAGGTCCACCGAGGCTCGAACCGCGCCAGCAAACCCCTGACTTTGTTGGTGAAGATAGTTGTGTTTTATTTGTTTTCCTTATATTAATTAATTATTCATGTTTTCTATGTAATTATAGGGGATTCAGCTTTTAATTATTATAAATTTTATAATTAATTTAAAAAAATATAAAATTATTAATAAAATTAATGAACCATCCCGGTAAAATTCGTTAACCTCTCTAAGTGTTTATAAATAACCTGTGGTACACACGCCTGTGGTAAATCGATAATAGTACAACACAAGGTAATGCTTAACATAACCACCTTCGTGGTCGTGTGGGTATGGCGATAAAAGTATAGAGACGAGGGTCGTGGGTTCGAGCCTCGGTGGACCTAAAACTTTTTGTATTTCTATCCCTATAACATGTGGTCCGCTATGGTAAAACAACTGCCATGACAACGGCGTTCATATCCGACCGCTCGAGTTGATTAAAATTGATAAATTCATGAGTGCCAATTACATACCATCGATAATGAAAAATACCTAAAAAGTATGACAACTGTGTTCCTATAAAGACCGCTCGAGTTTGATGAAAAATAATTCCAATAGCCCGTTTACAACCTTCGATAAGGAAAATCCACTCAGCTATAAATTAATTAGTAGTTTTTTTTTTTCTGATCAATAATAATTTTCAATATCTTTATAAGCGATACGTAGAAATGTACATTCGTAAACGAATCGTTGGGTTTTACCAATTTATATAATACCCTAGTTTCATATCCGATACGCATTATCCGTCTTAAAGTTTTATTTGCCTCCATGTATAAGTTGACCTCATATTGCGTATTAATCTTGTAAATAGTAACGTTTTTATCGGAGCGTAATAAATTACCTGTATCGAATAAAATAACGCTGGTATTTCATGTATACGATACGCCAAGTTTCTCTTTATAGAATTTATATACAGAATTAAACCCCGTAACATCGTAAACATCTTCACACAGTCATTAAAAGAATTTAAATTCAAATTGATTGTAATTATCCATTTTTCTTCTAATAATATTGTAAGACTAACATGCCATGTCTCTATATCATGTTTAACTTCTAGTTTTTCATTATCTGACTTTTTCATTTATTAATTGTTCTTTGCTGTAACGGTAAGTGAAAGCCATAGTGCTATGTCTAATAATATTGGTACTGTTTTTCTGTTTCAATTGGACTGAAAAAAACATGATTATTATGACCCATATATACTTTCAAAATCAATTCCAATATAATTGGGACTCATTTTGACTCCTCTTTTCAAAATTATTTCTCAAAAATTCATAAATTTGCCGGGCCGGGAGACAATTTCCTCGTTAACCAATTTTTTTTATTTTTTCGGGGGTGGTGGGGGTATATCAAGGGTTATAATGATATCACAGTAGGTGGTATCCTTTTTGACTCCCTTACTACTACTGAAGTGGAAACTCCTTATCTGCTTGCGTTTGAACACATTTACATAATTAGGTCCAATAAACATAACCCTGTGAAACCATACCTTGCTCACAACTACGATCTTGTTGTTGGCAGGAATACATCCACACTGTTTACCCATCCGCTGATGAAGTAATTGTACCACTTGAAGCGATTTATAAATTATAGCCTTGCAACTCTTGAGTGTGTAAGACTCTGTTTTGTGTAACTAATAATTCACAATATCCGGATATGCGATGTCGGAAGCCCTCTTGTCACTACGGAACTCTCTTACCGACAGATACGGGTCCCACCAATTCCGCCAATTAAAAACTCAGTTACGAAACATATCTGTCGCGAGAACTCGACCAATGTGTTCAATGTAATTTTAGTTTTGTCCCGTCTTATTTATCTTCCATTGCCTTTTTGAAGCGCTTAACTGGTGAAATTTATCTATTTTCGCTGGGATTGTGTTGTTTACTGTTTACACGTGTGTTTGCCCCACAAGATGGCGGACAGTCAGCGATCACGTGATTATTGGTACGCGTTCCGTAAACTATTCTAGTTTCATCCATGTTTTAAGTTTATGGTTCCAACTCACAGGTGCCGGCTACAGAAAACTAAGCAATAAACCGGAACCCTGTAACTCTCCCCAGCTCTAGTCATACAATATACAGACGCAAAGTAAGCAAGGGACCAACACATCATTGACCCTTGACCGACAACAATTTATAGCAGAATAATCCAGTCCCCGACAAAAAGACACGTATACATTGAAAGTACCCATTTTTCTCACTGGATTCCAGTAAAAGGTCCATTTCACACAAATTGACCAGGGTAAGACTTGGAACAATGGAAATTACTCTGCTGAGACCATTTTCAAAATGCCGCCATCGCCATTTGTTGTTGTTCGTTTCGGGATAAACTGCAATAATCATGTGAAAATATCGTTTTGTACTAATTTCAGATCGAGAATTCGTTTTTACCATCATTTTTTCATTCCACTGACGAAACAACAAAAATCAAAATGGCGCCCAACAACCATATTTTTATTGACAAAAAAATCATGACCGATTAATTTTCGAATACAAAAAATTTCAATTACATTTTATACCAATGCACAAATGTTGATAAAAATGTACAAGTACTTTTATATGGATTACTTTTGAAATACAATGACTTCTTATTCAACAACTTAATCAATATTAACCGCCGCGACATAACGTAAACCTTCAGGTAGTTGTAATATCGCCGTAGATGGTTTCGAACAGTTAACATAATTTCTGCAAATGACGTAAAAATTTGACACAAATTTCAGTCCAAAAGCGGAATTCCAATTCCGCACGCAGAATTCAATTCGCATCTGCCTTAAATTTGCGCCAAATTCGTACATTATTCACGATCATTACGTTCAATATCCCTTACAATTTACGGTGAAAAATCCAAATTCCCAAGGTACGTTTAATCCGCGGCGCCGTCTCAATTATTGTGCAATGGACCTTTTAGAAATCATTGAGAATTTCGGGTACATCTTCAATGTATCGGGTCTTATGTCCGGGACAAGATTAACTCGTCCTTCTGGAACTACGGTCTCCATCAGTTACTTCGCCATAATGGCGATTTTCAGAGAAAATCGCAGAAAATTGCGTGATCAATCAAGAGAAAATCGCAGAAAAATATGTAGAACAAGATCTTTTATCGATTGAGCAACACAGAAACAAATTAGATTCTAAAAATAGATTCTGCGCAGGACATTACAAAATGTGTAATTGGCGTTATACCATTAAACAACGCTACCATTTTAAAAGTACCAGCAGGCCGTTAAAATGCCACGATGTTTAATTGTGGAGTTTTCGTTCATCCCTGAAATTGAACTGAATGCTACTAGTTGTAAAAATACATTGTGTTTAATATACACTAAGTAGTTCTTCAATATGATGACATAACTCCAGTACCATCAACATCACATAACCTAAGCCGGTGCTGTCCTCGATGGAGTTAAACTTAAACATAAAGAATATTGGTGATGTTGACTTGAAACAATGCATCAATGGTCAAAGCCATGACAGAAAGAGTCGCGTATCACAACCCCAATGGTCCGCGAGAAAATAAAACATGCCTGGACAGTTAAGACAAGATGTTGTTGCAAAACGCCTACGAACCATAGACGATCAAAGCTATGTTGTACAAGGTATGACACATGCTATAATGTGAATACCAATAAGAAAACCATTGAAGCTATTCCAGAAAGGCAACAACCGAAGCATGCGAAGAAGTGTAGAGATGGAGGTAACCAGGGTGATGAATGTAGACCGCCAATGTCCTCTACGCAGTGCAACACACTTCAATCCAAGCCTAGTTCAAATATACATTCAAAATTACATCCCCTGTTGTCCATATTGCAAACCTTCCTTTGACAATTAAAGGACTAAAAAGCAGGGAAAAGTTGTCGCATCCTGCCGAGAGGGAACGACAAAAGTAATTTTTACATGCAACACAACACATCTGTGATGACGTATTTGACAGGATTTCAGATGTAATACCGTAGAGGCTTTGTTTGCGGCTGATCTATACTGTCACAAACAATGCATCCAATAAATACATTCTCAACTACCAGCGCAGCTCGAAGAAGACAGCGAAGATAGCCATATTGTCGCTCCAAACATGCTCTCTTTCAAGAAAGCAGTGAAGCAGATAGATCCTCTCCTGAGAAAGATTATGGTTCACTGACGTGAAATTGCATCCTTCATGAATCACCTAAACACGGGTGACGATGATTTGAATTCCGGAACAGAGATGTGAAACAACTCTTGATTGATCACTATGGTGACAGGATCCAGTTTGTCAAGAACCCCAGCAAATGCATCAAGATGGTATAATTCGTCCCATGTTCGCCAAGAGGAACTTATTGGTCAAAATCCCGACTCTAGACATCATGAACAATCTGTACTTGCAGCGAGGACTCAACCAAAAGGTTAATTTTTGGATTGGCGACAGTCTGTGATTCTGAGAAATCAAGGATCATGGGATAAGACTCAGATGCCAATGGACTATTGACATTTTCTCATCTCTCTTCAATATTCCCAAAGCTCGCATGAACAAGAATTCAAGCCCTCATGCATGATTATGATGAGGAAGAATGCCCGAATGATAGAGATGAGGAGATAATGATGATGGAAAAAAAGGCCCAAAAGACAAGTCAGTCAAAACACTTCACACACATTGCACTGTCTGTTTCAAATAATAACATACCACATACACAAGGGCCGACAAAAGACCCCAATGCATGCCATGGTTGGCCCAAAGTTTTACGGCAAGACAAGGATCCGAGCCTCTCATCACAACCACTAATCGCATTGGTTTCCCCAGATATAATGAATCCGAAGACTCGAAGCCACCTTTCCTCATATCTTCTCAAATCAAAGAAGACGGTAACCCCAATTTCCCATTCATTTTTAATACATGATATTTGCATCGGGGCCATGGACAACACGACCTACTCGGACGAGTCATCCCTTTCAGGCACACATAGCAAGCATATACTGCTATGGTATTGTTCCAGGAGAAAGTCAGTGCCTCACTGCTAAGCCAATGTATCTTCAACAGGCTTTAACAAAATCGACCTAACCCCACTGGTCAGAAGTTACCTTGTCAGATTGTACCACATCCATGCAAAAAGTGTTGTCACTCATCACTTCACCAGAGTTTGTCCTTCGAGAACATAGCAACTTGGGTTTTGTGTGATTCCTGATCAAGCCGCGAAAGACCTCTGATAAAACTGAGTTTGTCGTATAACTTGGCGCTCTGAACTTCCAAATTTCACGGCCAGTCACTCCAGGTATCTTCCTACTTGGGGTAGCAATTCATGCGCTTGTTTTCTGAAGCAAATGTTCCCGATGAGAGTTGGATACCTACCAATGAATCCAAAACCTGTAACAAGACGATGCACTGTCCGCAAAGCTCTACAAACTCAAAGTGTACGTCAACAGTAACCATCTATTCTACCAGTATTCAGTGTTGAGGGGTGTTTTTTCAGTAGTAACAGAAGTGGTTCTGAACAAACCTACACCTTGCTGACATATACCCAATGATGGGATGGTCCATACTGCTAATACTCTTGCGCTGCGCTGGACGTTATTGACAGGTTACGGGCTTCGATGATGATTGATTTGAGCTGTAGTCTTTGGAAGAAAGTACTGCAATCAGTCCTAGCTTGTTCTCACTATGTGCAGCATTCAAAGGTATGCTAACTGAGTGAAAGTGCTTCAATCTTCTGAAATGAGACTTCTGGGAAATAGATTCGGCTGATATCACACATCCACTCCTTTCGTGCACTCTGTTGAGATTTGAAGGATAGTCCTCATGATCCACAAATCTCCCCCCAGATCTGGTTTGACAAAGTTTCAATCTGTGGTGTTCTAGCTCTGATAACTGCTGTGAACTTGAGGCATTCACAGCTGATTGTGAAGCGAGTCAGAGCTCTGCAAAACTTGGGCCTTTATACGAGAACATTTCTTCTGATCAAGAAGATATCACTGCTGACAGAGAAGGGAACTGGCCAACTCCAATATTGCCACTGTGAGAGAATCGAGAAATGTTCACGTGTTTGATTTTATCAACTACCTTAGGTATGCTCAGGTACCTTGAGAGGATTGACTTATGAATTAGCAACCCATGCTGTTTTTCCCCTCATATGGGTTCAGTTTGTGATCCAAGACAGAGAGGGGGTAAATTCAGTGCCGTCTCACCTGACATAAACTCGAGCAACCATCAACAGATCTGAAAAGGTCCCCGGTGACATGTGACTTGTTGGGCAGCTCGGTGAATGCTTCAATAGTGCCGATTCGAACTCCTGTTTCACGGAGACACAGGAAACACCAACCGCTTCAACCATCTGACCAATGCTGGGTTGAATGGCACACCTTGATGCAACAGATTATACATCATGAGCTCCGTGGGCCGAAAGGCATTGTCTTTGATGAAAACGTATCGCGATTACTGGATTTCATCTCACAGCGTCAGAATCCATTCGCAGTGACCACAATAAATGTTTCATTACATAACATCGTACGGCACCACTGTTGCTACAGAAGTTAAGCCTAGCTGCCTCTAGCATTATGCAATTGTGAGCAAATCAACCAGGATACGGAATGAGCGATTGTTCTGAAGAAAGTCAAGCTTCACCCTGGCACTATTTCTAAGGTTAAGCTTCCACGTTTTGACACACCAGCCAGCCGCCGGACAGTACCCGACAGTAACCCAAGAAACCAGTCTCACTACTAAACAACTTCTGCTATGTACGTACGTTAGATAGCTAGCAACGAGGTTACACAGTTAGCAAGTCCGTGAGTCACGACCTTTTCGACACGAGCCCACTGTTGATAGATGCCCATTTCCTCGCTGTACCAAGCCAGAAAGTCAAAATCTATTGTAAGCTTGAACTTGAAAAGCACTTACTTCCAACAGATCTGGTGTTCAAACCCTTCACTAGAAAACTGATTTTAGTTCTGTGACTTCATGTCTAAAATTAAACGAATATCCAAAACCTGTCGCTCTTTCAACAATAGTCGCCAAGCCATTGAAACTGACCTCAACTAGGCAAGAGCAATCTGTCATTCTGAATGTACCCACCGTGTCTTCGACTCTTACTGCGAGCTTTCAGTCAAGGATGGAGTGAGAGGGCGAACGGCAGAAGAAGCCGTGGCACGATTGGATGTATAGCCATGAAGAGGCATCCCTATACCACAGCAAATGGGAATTCTGGCTAGTTCCCAAAACAAGAAAGCTTCAATCCTCACAAAAACATAGCACTAAGGGACTACACAGTACCTTGTTGTCGTGGAATGGTAATGGACAATTGAAGTCATGAACGCAACAGTTTCAAGCGGAACCTGGATCAGCTGTTTTGTTGTCCCACTGAATTCTAGGCGCAAGGGAAACAAGCCTGCAGGCTGATTTCACACATAGCATGGAGCGTAGAGAGAGGATGTTAGAGTTGTAGTCATATCCAATGACACCGATAGTATTGCGCTCAACCTGCGATACATGACAGTCCCTTCAAACCCAAGTCTCAAAGAGCTGTGGATTGAATATGAACAGGAGAGCACAGACGAAAAGATACCACTAAACACACTCCATACCAGGCTAGAGCAATACCTGTAAATCCTCATCAAAGCTCATGTTTCTCTCAGTGACACCGCCGTCGTAAAGTTTGGCACAAAACATGCCACTCTTGTGTGCCCAGCCCATGTCCCTCTGACCAACTTTGCAGAAACCCAATCAACTGACTGAGGCTGACTTCCGGTTGTTGACATACCTCGTTTCACTTTGGGCAGTCTCGCTCAAGCACAACATTACCACATTCGATACACTGCGATATGAATTGCTATCTGAAAGGTAAATCTCTAAAATGTTACCTCCAACTTTCCCTCAGCCATATGTGTCATGTACGGAGATTTTCTTTGTGATACGGATTGCCATCACCTCCTGCAACCAAACCATGACAGTCTGGACCCCAAAGATTTCGGTTGGACCAACGAGAGCGGTGTTCTCGTCCCCGAACGATTTCTCTATCCCCTCCCACCTAACATTCTCGTGCTATGCCAATGCACTGGTAAATGTGACAGGAGGTGTAAGTGCAGATCCAATGACTCAAACTGTGTTCACTTTTGTCACAAATAGTCCTGTCCCTGATATGAAGACCCGTATACATTGAGATGTACCCTATATTTCTCCACGGATTTCAGCAACAGGACCATTGCCCCACATAATTGACATGGGTAGACATCGGAACAATGGGACATTACTCTGCTGGGGACCATTTTCAAAATGGCCGCCATCGTCAAAAAAAATATTTCCGTTTCGGATCAAACTGGCATAAAATCATGTGTAATATATCGTTTTGTACTAATTTCAGGTCGAGGAAGTCATTTTTACCATTATTTTCACATTTCCAGTGATGAGATAGCTCTAAAAACAAAATGGTTGCCAACAGCTATAGTGAAAAACGGTTATTTTGGACTGAGTGTAAAGATAGGTATAGAATGTGTTCAATTGTCTGGTTGATGTCTTAAATGATTAAATGAAGTAGAAAACAGATGGTGTATTGAACACAGTGCTTCATTATCACATACTTCACAAGTAAACGGCTGTTCTCCAGTATGTATATGCATGTGTTTAGAGAGACTAGAACTCTGTAAAAATGATGTTTAACATTGCATTATTACAAGATGTAATGACATTTCCGATGTTATTTTCATTATTTTCTCATTTATTTTCTTGGAAGAAGCCAGCGAAAGTAGTCATATTGTTGCTCCAAAACATGCTCCCTTTCAAGAAGCAGGACATTTCTGATGTTAAACTAGATACGAAACAACAATCTCGCAACAGTTAGTGCTGGTTTACACATTGTTCATTTCCTTTTAATCCAGTACCCGACATAAAGACCCGTATACATTGAAATGTACCCGATTTTTCTCAATGGATTCCAGTAAAAGGTCCATTGTCACACATAATTGACCAGGGTAGACATTGGAACAATGGGAAATTACTCTGCTGGAGACCATTTTCAAAATGGCCGCCATCGGCCATTTTGTTGTTGTTCGTTTCGGATCAAACTGGCATATAATCATGTGTAATATATCGTTTTGTACTAATTTCAGGTCGATGAATTCGTTTTTACCATCATTTTTTCATTTCCACTGACGAGAGACATCAAAAATCAAAATGGCGCCCAAAAACCATTATATTGACAAAAAAATCATGACCGATTAATTTCGAATACTATTAAATTGCTATTACATTTTATACCAGATGCACAAATGTTGATAAAAATGTACATGTACGTTTTATATGGATTACTTGTTGTAATACAATGACTTCTTATTCAACATTAATCAATATTGAGACGCGCCGCGACATAACGTACCTTCAGGTAGTTGTAATTATCGCCGTAGATGGTTTCGAAAAGTTAACATAATTTCTGCAAATGACGTCAGAATTTGACACAAAATTTCAGTCCAAATGCGGAATTCAATTCCGCATCGCGGAATTCAATTCCGCATCTGCTCTTAAATTTGCGTCAAATTCGTACATTATTCACGATCATTACGTTCAATTTCCCTTACAATTTACGGTGAAAAATCAAATACCCGAAGGTACGTTTATGTCGCGGCGCGTCTCAATTATGTGTGGCAATGGACCTTTTAGAAATCCATTGAGAAATTTCGGGTACATCTCAATGTATACGGGTCTTTATGTCGGGGACTAGATTAACTCGTCCTCCTGGAAACTACGGTCTCCATCAGTTACTTCGGCCATAATGCGGATTATCAGGAGAAAATCGCAGAAAATTGCTGATAATCAAGAGAAAATCGCAGAAAATTGTAGAACAATATCTTTATCGATTGAGCAAGCACAGAATCAAATAGATTCTAAAAATAGATTCTGCGTGTCAGGACATTACAATATGTGTAATTGGCGTTATACCATTTAACAACGCTACCATTTTAAAAGTACCAGCAGGCGTTAAAATGCCAGCGATGTTTATTGTGGAGTTTCTTCTTCCTGAAAGTTGAACTGAATGCTACTAGTTGTAAAAATACATTGTGTTTATATACTACTAATTAGTTCTTCAATATGAGTGACATAACTCCAGTACCATCAACATCATCATTAACCTAAGCCGGTGCTGTCCTCGATGGTGTTAAACTTACACATAATGAATATTGTGATGTTGACTTGAAACAATGCATCATTTGTCAAAAGCATGACAGAAAAGAGTCGCGTATCATCAACTCCCAATGGTCGCGAGAAAATAAAACATGCTGGGACAGTTAGACAAGATGTTGTTGCTAAACGCCTTCGAACCATAGACGATCAAAGCTATGTTTACCATGTTGACACATGCTATAAGGTGTATTACAATGAAGAAAACCATTGAAGCTATTTCCAGAAAGGCAACTACAGAAGGCATGCGAGAAGTGGTAGAGATGGAGGTAGACCAGGGTGATGAATGTAGACCGCCAATGTCTCTACGCAGTGAAACACACGTCAGATCCAAGCCTAGTTCAAATATACATTCAAATTACATCCCCTGTGTCATATGTGGCAACCTTTCTTTGACAATTAAAGGACTAAAAAGCAGGGAAAAGTTCCGCATCTGCGAGAGGGAACGAGCAAAATTATTTTTACTTGCAACACATCACAACTGTGATGACGTATTTGACAGGATTTCAGATGTGAATTCCGTAGAGGCTGTGTTTGCGGCTGATTCTATACTGTCACAAAACAATGCATCAATAAATACATTCTCAACTACCAGCGCAGCTCGGAAGAAGCCAGCGAAGATAGCCATATTGTCGCTCCAAAACATGCTCTCTTTCAAGAAGCAGTGAAGCAGATAGATCCTCTCCTGGAGAAAGATTATGGTTTCACTGTAAGTGAAATTGCATCCTTCATGGTATCTCTAAACACTGGTGACGATGATTTGAATATCCGGAACAGAGATGTGAAACAACTCTTGATTGATCACTATGGTGACAGGATCCAGTTTGTCAAGAACCCCAGGCGAAATGCATCAGAGATGGTATATTCGTCCCATGTTCGCCAAGAGGAACTTATTGTCAAAATCAAGAATCTAGACATCATGAGACAATCTGGTACGTTGCTGCGAGGACTCATCCAAAAGGTTAATTTTGGATTGGGCGACAGGTTCTGTGATTCTGAAGAAATCAAGGAGTCATGGGAGAAGACTCAGATGCCAGATGGACTATTGACATTTTTCTCATCTCTCTTCAATATTCCCAAAGCTCGCATGACAAGAATTCAAGCCCTCATGCATGATTATGATGAGGAAGAATGCCGAATGATAGTGATGAGGAGGATAATGATGATGAGGCAGACAAGTCAGTCAAACACTTCACACTCAGTTGCACTCTCTGTTTCAAATAATAACATACCACATACACAAGGGCCGTCAAAAGACCCCAATGCATGCCATTGGTTGGGCAAAGTGTGTACGGCAAGACAAGGAGTCGAGCTCTCATCACACACTGAATCGCATTGGGGTTTCCACCAGTTATAATGAAGTCCGAAGAGCTCGAAGCTCCTTTCCTCATATGCGGTTCTCAAATCAGAAGCTGACGGTACCCCAATTCCCAGTCATTTTAATAGCATGATTTTTGCATCGTAGGCCATGGACAACAGCGGACTACTCGGACGAGTCATCCCTTTCAGGCACACATAGCAAGCACTATACTGCTATGGTATTGTTCCAGGAGAAAGTCAGTGAACCAGCTGCTAAGCCCAATGTATCTTCAACAGGCTTAACTAAAATCGTCTATCCCCACTGGTCAGAAGTTACCTTGTCAGATTGTACCAACATCATGCAAAAAGTGTTGTTCGACCATCACTTTCACCAGATTTTGTCCTTCGAGAAAATAGCAACTTGGGTTTGTGTGATCCTGATCAAGCCGCGAAAGACTCTGATAAAACTGAGTTTGTCATTACACTTGTGCGCTCTGAACTTCCAAATTTAACGGCAAGTCTGCCAGGTGATCTTCCGACTTGGGGTAGCATTCATGCGCTTGTTTCTGAAGCAAATGTTCCTCTGATGAGAGTTGGATTCCTACCAATGTTCCATTAAAACCTGTAACAGACTATGCTACTGTCCGCAAAGCTCTTACAAACTTCCAAAGTGTACGTCAACAGTTGAACCAGTCTATTCTACCAGTATTCAGTGATGAGGGGGTGTTTCAGGTAGTAACAGAAGTGGTTCTGACAGAACCTGACACCTTTGCTGACATATACCCCAATGATGGGGATGTTCCATTACTGCAAAGTACTCTTGCGCTGCGCTGGACGTTTATTGACAGGTACGGGCTTCGATGATGGATTGATTGAGGCTGAAGTCTTTGGAAAGAAAGTACTGCAATCAGTCCTAGCTGGTTCTCACTATGTGCGAGCATTCAAAGGTATGCTAATTGTGGGGTGAAGTGCTCAATCTTCTGAAATGGAGAGCTTTCTGGGAAATGAATTCGGATGATTCACACACTCCTTTCGTGCAACTCTGTTGGTGATTTGAATGGATAGTCTCAGTGATCACAATATCCCCCAGATCTGGTTGACAAGTTTCAATCTGTGGTGTCTAGCTCTGATAACTTGCGTGTGAAGCTTGAGGCATTCACAGCTGAGTGTGAAGCGAAGTCAGAGCTCTGCAAATACTTGGCTTATTCGAGAACATTCTGTCTGTGATCAAGAAGATGATCACTGCTGACAGAGAAGGGAACTGGCCACTCCATATTGCCACTGTGAGAGAATCGATGAAAATGTTCACAGTGTTTGATTGTATCAACTACCTTAGGTATGCATCATGGTACCTTGAGAGGATTGAAGTTATGGAAGTTGAGCAACCCATGCTGTTTCGCCGCTTCATGATGGGTCAGTTTGTGATCCAAGACAGAGAGGGGGGTAAATTCAGTGCCGTCTCACCTGACATGAAACTCGAGCAGACCATCCATCAACAGATCAGAGAAAGGTCCGGGTGGACATGTGATTGTGGGCAGCTCGGGTGATGCTTCAATAGTGGCCGAGTTCGAACTCCTGTTTCACGAGATCACAGGAATCACCAACCTCTTCAACCATCTGACCAATGCTGGGTTGATGGCATACCTTGATGCAACAGTTATACATCATGAGCTCCGTGGCCGAAAGGCAATTGTCTTTGATGAAAACGTATCGCGATTACTGGATTTCATCTCACAGCGTCAGAATCCATTCGCAGTGACCACAATAAATGTTTCATTACATAACATCGTGACGCACCAGCTGGTTGCTACAGAAGTGAAGGCTAGGCTGCTCAGAGCATTTGAAATTGGTGAGCAAATCTACCAGGGATACCGGAATGAGCGATTTGTTCTGAAGACAGTCAAGCTGTCTGGCACTATTTCTAAGGTTAAGCTTCCACGTTTTGACACACAGCCAGCCGCCGGACAGTACCCGACAGGTAAACCCAAGAAACCAGTCGTCACTACTAAACAACTTTTGCTGCTAGTGTACGTACTGTTGAGATAGCTAAGCAACGATGGTTACACAGTTGAGCAAGTCGTGAGTCACGACCTTTTCGACACCAGCCCACTGTTTGATGGAGATGCCACATTTCCTCGCTGTACCAAGCCAGAAAAGTCAAAACTTGTAGCTGAACTTGAAAAGCACTTACTTCCAACAGATTCTGTGTTCAACCCTTCACATATGAAAACTGATGTTGTTCTTGACTTCATGTCTAAAATTAGACAATATCCAAACCTGTCGATCTTTCAACATTTCGGCCAAGCCATTGAAACTGTCCTCAACTATGCAAGGAGCATCTGTCATTCTGAATGTACCCACCTTGTCTTCGACTCTTACTGCGAGCTTTCAGTCAAGGAAGGAGAGAGAGGGCGACGGGCAGAAGAAGCCGGTGGCACGATAGATGTAGTAGCCATGACAGAGTCAGTCCCTATACCACAGCAAATGGGGAAGTTCTGGGCTAGTTCCAAAAACAAAGAAAGCCTTCAAATCCTCACAAGAAACATAGCACTAAGGGACCACAGTAACATTGTTGTCAGTGGAATGGTAGTGGACAATGAAGTCATGAACGCACAGTTTCAAGCGGAACCTGGATCAGCTGTTGATGTGCCCACGTGTTCTAGCTGCCAAGAGGAAGCAGACTGCAGGCTGATTTCACACATAGCATGGAGCGTAGAGAGAGGATGTGATAGAGTTGTAGTCATATCCAATGACACAGATAGTATTGCGCTCATCCTGCGATACATGACAGTCTTCAAAACCAAAGGTCTCAAAGAGCTGTGGATTGAATATGGAACAGGAGAGCACAGACGAAAGATACCACTACACACACTCCATACCAGGCTAGGAGCAGATACCTGTAGTATCCTCATCAAAGCTCATGTTCTCTCTGGTGACGACGCCGTCAGTAAAGTTGGCACAAAACATGCCACTCTTGTGTGCCAGCCCATGTCCTGACCAACTTTGCAGAAAACCAATTCACTGACTGAGGCTGACATCCGTGTTGTTGAACAATACCTCGTTCGACTTTGGGTAAATGAAAGGTAAATCTCTAAATGAGTTACCTCCAACTTCCTCAGCCATATGTGGTCATGTACGGAGATGTTTCTTTGTGATACGGAATGCCATCACACTCCTGCAACCAAACCATGACAGTCTGGACTGGACCCCAAAGATTTCGGTTGGACCAACGAGAGCGGTGTTCTCGTCCCCGAACGATTTCTCTATCCCCTCCCACCTAACATTCTCGTGCTATGCCAATGCACTGGTAAATGTGACAGGAGGTGTAAGTGCAGATCCAATGACTCAAACTGTGTTCACTTTTGTCACAAAGGAAATGAACAATGTGTAAACCAGCACTAACTGTTGCGAGATTGTTGTTTTCGTATCTAGTTTAACATCAGAAATGTCCTGCTTCTTGAAAGGGAGCATGTTTTGGAGCAACAATATGACTATCTTCGCTGGCTTCTTCCTTAAGAAAATAAATGAGAAAATAATGAAATAACATCGGAAATGTCATTACATCTTGTAATAATGCAATGTTAAACACATTTTTACAGAGTTCTAGTCTCTCTAAACACAGGCATATACATACTGGAGAACAGCCGTTTACTTGTGAAGTATGTGATAATGAAGCACTGTGTTCAATACACCATCTGTTTTCTACTTCATTTAATCATTTAAGACATCAACCAGACAATTGAAACACATTCTATACCTATCTTTACACTCAGTCCAAAATAACCGTTTTTCACTATAGCTGTTGGCAACCATTTGTTTTGTTTTTAGAGCTATCTCATCACTGGAAATGTGAAAATAATGGTAAAAATGACTTCCTCGACCTGAAATTAGTACAAAACGATATATTACACATGATTTTATGCCAGTTTGATCCGAAACGGAAATATTTTTTTTGACGATGGCGGCCATTTTGAAAATGGTCCCCAGCAGAGTAATGTCCCATTGTTCCGATGTCTACCCATGTCAATTATGTGGGGCAATGGTCCTGTTGCTGAAATCCGTGGAGAAATATAGGGTACATCTCAATGTATACGGGTCTTCATATCAGGGACAGGACTAATATATGCAGTCAGTCCGTTACGATTTAGTTTCAGTTTCAGTTTGGAGGGACTACCAGTAATGTTTTAGAAATAAATGTAAACTGTTAATTTGTGACTGTGACTGGAGAAATGTGGCTTATGGAGTAGTATATAGGGTATCACTTCATTACCGCGACCCGGGGTAATAGAATTAGCCCAAGTCTGGGCTACCAAGAGGGTAAAATTGGGTCATAATTTCCCATAATTAAGTACGAAAAAACTACCTCCCACCTATGACAGAGGTTGTCATAAATTTATAGGAGTGTAAAATCCGTGGCAAAATTGAGGATGTTTTCAACTACCCCACCTCTTATAGGAGTGTAAAAATCGCTCCGACAACAACGGTTTTCGGCAACCATCGATACTGCGACCCGGGGTAAGAGAATTAGCCCAAGTCTGGGACACCAAGAGGGTAAAATTTTATCATAAATTTATGACAAAATTATGAGAATATATTTGAATTCGTATTGAACAAAGTAAACATAATATTTAAATATAATAAAATTTTCCAAACTTGGGAAAGTATATTTAATAATATATAAGAAGCAAAAAAATGTCACACGCTAAACAAAAATTATCACAAAAAGTTATGAAAACGGCACACCCTAAATTAACTCACACAATGATTGGTGAAAATGGGGGTATAAATGCCACGAAAATTCCACAAAATTCTTCTCCTAAAATTAGGGAATTAAGAGCGGAATTAAAATCCTTTGGGGTGTCGTTTTCATCAAGATTAAAAGAAACGGGTTTAAATAAGCTTATAAAGGAAACAAAAAATGAAGAATATATGAAAAGGATGAGCCGCGCGTTCAAGCGCGGCATGTTCAAGGGGATAGAAAATAAGGATTACAAAAGAAAAGATAGCACAACAGATCGCAGATGAGTCCGTATTATCACTTAGAAGTAAAAATATTGGCCAACCTAAAAACAGGTTGCCCAAAACGGGTTTACTAAAACAGTTGATAGGGGAAGGGGATGAACTATTAGATGGGTGTAAGGAAAATAAAGAAACCACAGTGAAAGGACGCCGGTTAACTACACTAACCATAAAAACCAAACTTCAGGTAGATAAGACCCAAAAATTGATGACCTTGTTGCAACCTCTTCTGACTGGTAGCTTCTACCTTAGATATTCTTTTTCTTACAGATTAGTCCACCAAGATGAGAAAGATTTTCGAGGAAGGCCTAAAAGTTTGGTTTTTTATAAAAACCTTTTCGGTAGTCCCTGGTTCAGAGAATACACGAAGTGCACAATTGGATTAAAAAGCAAGAGGAAGAAAGATTAAATATAGATAAAATAGACCGACCAAACACGAAATGGAGGTTTGTAAGGTGGGTAACCACTAGTGTTAAAATAATTTACGGAACGGCAACAAGAGATGTCGGAAGGGCGTCAGATCAAGTGCCGGAGGGCACTTGCCTGACTGGTTGCGATATAAAAAAGGACTGAAACCACTAGATAGTTTTACCGATGATCTCTGTTTATTCAGGTGTTTAGCACTTCATACCTCAAAATTACGCACTGACAGATGTTTATCATTAACAAAAGATCTATCAGAAAAATATTTAAAATTTTGTTACTCAAAAAATTTGGATATTTCAAGCGGACCGGTTTTAAAATAGAAGAATGTTTTAAGATAGGTATTGATGCGTACGAACCTGCAGAAGATGGAACATGGTTTTTACGAAAAGTTGCCGCGAACTACGAAGAACTTGGTACCAAGAAGATGAAAATAGGTATTTTTAATGATCACGCATTTCTTATTACAGATATGAACAAAGTTTGTAAAACGTATTGTTGTTCTGAGTGTAATCAACGATTTACACAATCGCACTGCTTGACAAGACACGCAAAAACGTGTATGAGAGGAGAAACAAATGTAGTGTGCAAAGCAGATAAAATAGATAGACCAACATCTGCGTTTGAAAAGCGTTTTATCCAATACCTAAATGCAGCAAAAAAGCAATTACGTGGATAAACTCTTTTGAAGGACCACATATCCACACAGCTGTATGTGGTCACGGTGGAGAAAGAATGGTAGCCGGTGCTCCTGTAGATAGATTTTGTTCAGAAACGGAAACCGTTTATCAATTTCACGGCTGCTATTGGCACGGATGCCCAAAACACTGTACTAAAGACGCAAAAGAAAAGTTTGAAAAAACTAAATTGCGAGATGAATTGATCAGAGCAGAGTTTGAGTTAGTAGTTATTTGGGAATGCGAATATGATAATAATTCTAAAAGTAATTTGGTACAAAACCAATTAGAAAACCCTCCAACAACAATTTACCCATACCATATTGTATATGATTTTGAAGCCTATTTGGATCCTTCCTCCAAAAACCCCGTTATTAAAGATTTAGAATATATAAATGAACACGTTCCAATAAGTGTAAGTGTTGGAGATACACTGTCTAGAGTTATTACACACATATGTGATACTTCTCCTAAAAAATTAGTACAACTTTTTGTTGAAGATATTAGTAAGCGAGCGCAAGCAATTCGTAAGGTTGTCGGTGCAGATAAAACATACGGATTTCCCACCGATATGGACCGACTTCTATCTTCACAGAGTGGTGAGATAAAGCGGTGGATAAACCAAGTGCCGGTAATTGGTTTTAATTCCAGCAACTATGATATTAATTTAATAAAGAAACACTTAGTAGAGGCTTTAACAGATACTGTTAAAAAGGTGTTAGTAGGAAAGAAAGCAAATACGACAATCTTCCTATTTACCCCAGAATTTAGGTTTTTGGATGTACAATTATATCTTGCTCCGGGTATTGATTACGACCGATGGGTAAGGGCGTATGGATGTGAAGCAACAAAGTCTTTCTTTCCATACGAATGGTTTGATTCCCCCGATAAACTTAATTACGAGGGATTACCACCACTTAAAAACTGGGGAAATAAATTAAATCCCAGTAAAATTCTAACCCAAAACCAACTAGATGAGTGCAACAACATTTATAAAAACATGAAAATGAAGAGTTTCAAAGATTGGTTAGAATATTATAGCAACTTGGATTTTGAACCTTTCCTAGAAGCTATTAGTAAAATGACTACATTTTATAAAACAAAAGATGTAGATATATTTAAGGACGCGGTTACCCTTCCGGGGGTTGCATTACAATATATTCTAAAAGGAACTATAAAACATCACGTAAAAAGTTACAAAACTAAAGAGAGTATAGCGGCAGACGCGATCTGTCCACCACTTTTCGCTCCCGACGAAGAAAGTTATGAAATGTTAAAAGGAGCACTAGTTGGAGGTCCATCAATTGTGTTTACAAGATATGCGGAAGCCGGAGTTTCTAGAATTAGATCAACTCATGATGGAAACGGAAAACTCTGCAAAGCGGTGCTAGGATTTGATGCGAACGCTTTGTATTTGTCCACACTTGCAAAAACAATGCCCTGCGGAAAGGGAAAATTATACAACGTATTTGCACCAAATAATCCGAAAAAACTTGCCGCCTTTTCAAAAACAGTATTATCCAACGATTGGTTTGGGTTTGCTGAGGTTGATATAGAAGTTCCACAGAAATTAAAAGAAAAGTTTTCAGAAATGTCCCCTATATAAAACAGAGTTGTAGAAGAGGAAGAAGTTCCGGACCATATGCTCAGTTATTTGAAACAAACCAACCGTGAAAAAGGAAAATGTAAGAAGTTGGTAGGAGCAATGTCTGGTAAAAAAGTTTTATTATTCACACCATTATTAAAATGGTATTTACAACATGGATTACAAATAACAGGTCTATACAGGATTATAGACTATGAACCAGGAAAAACCCTTTGAGTGGTTTGTTAAGGAAGTTACTGCCGCTAGAAGAGCCGGAGATGTTGATATATCAAAGTCCCCAATTGCAGATATTATGAAATTATTAGGAAATTCGTGTTGTGGGAAAATGATAGAATCTCCAGAAAAACATCTTAACACAACCTATGCAAAAGATGAAAAATGTGTAGACAGAGCATTAAGATCCGCGTATTTTCACGATTTGGAAGAGATAGGAGATGCGTACGAAATATCCTCAAGAAAAGTAAACGCTCGCATGACGCGTCCATTTCATTGTGGGATTGCTGTATACCAATATGCAAAACTAAGAATGTTAGAGTTTTTTTATGACTTTATGGATAAGTACGTAGATCGGTCTGATTTTGAGTTAATACAGATGGATACTGACAGCTTATATATATGGCAGTTAGTAAAACAGCAGGAGGATTAGATGAAATGATAAAACCCCACTTACTTCAGGATTTCAACAAACATAAAAATGAATGGTTGGCATGGGATAAATGGAGTAATAGAGAGCCTGGATTGTTTAAAACAGAGTTTCAGGGAGACCGCGCAATAGCTCTATCCAGCAAGTGTTATTTAGTTGAGAAATTTGAAAATGCAGAATTAAAACATTCCGCAAAAGGTTTATCCGCACGCCAAAACAACCTTCTTGGTTAAGATATAAAGAAGCACTTCACCCAACTGATATTGATAGGGGGACAAACAGAGGTTTTAGAATGAATTCTGGTGTTATGAAAACTTATACACAATGCAAATTAGGTCTTTCGCTTACTATGATAAAAGAGAGTTTTATCAGACGGAATCCATACAGAACCTCTATATAAGTTAATTTCTTCAAATTATAAGAATAAAAAAAAATAAAACGTAATTGACCCACCCACTTAACCAGCTGCAGTCACCGTTTGAACCTTTTTTGGTCTTCCAACAGGTCCTTTTACACGCCGTTCTGGGTTTTTTTTCCAATCTTCTCTAGATAATCCGCTTATAAATTGGTCATTTTCCCACAAATCTGTAAGGCGTTTTGTCCCAATATGATATTTTTTCTTGATTTCCGTAGCAGGAACATGTCCCCGAGATCGAAGAATATCCAACAGAGCGTCTCGATTAAGAACAGACTTCATAAATCTTCTTTATATAAAACACCACATATTAATGTTTCACATAAAACTCATAATTGGGAAAATTTTAGTAATTAATTTTAACCAAGAAGTTAAGACAGAAAACCGTTTCACGCACCTTTTTTGTAAAATAGCCGAAATCGCATTAGCCCCGACGAAATATGCGCCTTCTATATTGTTGTTAAAAAGTTATTTAAACCATAGCTCGCCGCCCCAATAATCCTGTCGTTTACGGTCGTTGTGACTCCATTTATCAGTTGCGGCAGTATTGTTTTTACAAATTGGAGGAGGATTAACGTAATTATAATACAGAGGTATTATAGCGAGGGACAAAACCGCCAGAGCCGCCGCTGAATAAGACCAAGGAGAATCTTCCTCTTCTTGTTTTAACGTTTGTGCGAACCCAGAAACCTCACATTGGAGAGTTTCTTTTTTATTATCAATAATTTTTTCCAAATTTTTAACGAATTGATCATTGGCACCCACCCCCCTGGTGTTCCCCCACCGGTTACCCGTGTAATCGTTTTTTCTTTCGCAGGCAACTCCGTAGGAGGTAATACTGGAGGTAAATACAAAGCAGGGGAGGGGTTATTATCCCACAGTTTTTTAAGTCGTGCACTACCGATTCCAAACTTCTTTTTAAGTTGATCCGCGGTTACCTTTCCGCGGGATGAAACGATTTCTTCGGCACTTTCGTTAGATAAGTACGACTTTGTCATTATTAATAGTTCATAATAAGGCGCAGAAAATATGTTCAAAATGCCCAAAATATTTTATAAAATGGGAGATAACTCTTAGAAAGTGTTTAAAAAGGCATATTTGAAAAACCTTATTAATAATAAAATGGATAAAGTAATAGAATGGGAAGTGGAGTTTTGTAATGGTCTTGTTGACGATTATTACTATAAAATGAAATCATTAGGTAAAATAGAGTACATGAAATATCAGCGCAACCTATTACGCACCGATAAAAGAGTCACATTTCCAATATTATATCGAAAATTATGTAGGGTTTATAAGAAACAAATTAGCGAAATGAAGCGGTTAAACAGGATTGACAAACGATTAGTTGAAGAGAATGGGGCTAATTTTATAAAATGTTTAAAATCAACGATTCGTTTACGGATACGGCTTTCTACGAAGAAACGGAAGAAATTAGCGGTTTATTTGAACCAAATTATAACTAACTCTAACTGAGGGGTTGCTGAGTAATTGCTGAGTAATGCTAGGTAATGCTTAACAATGCTGAGTAGTTTCTTAGCAATGCTGACTAACTGATGAGCAGATAATGCCCAGAATGTCCAAAATGGTGAACAAATGTTTAAAAAGTTTTGACAAAAAATCAGTCCGTACAACTAAAAGTAATCTATTGGTACATTCTTTAGTAATTTATAAGTACTTGGGACAAATGACTGATTTTTTGTCAATAATTATAAAACTTTTTAAACATTTGTTCACCATTTTGGACATTCTGGGCATTATCTGCTCATCAGTTAGTCAGCATTGCTAAGAAACTACTCAGCATTGTTAAGCATTACCTAGCATTACTCAGCAATTACTCAGCAACCCCTCAGTTAGAGTTAGTTATAATTGGTTCAAATAAACCGCTAATTTCTTCCGTTTCTTCGTAGAAAGCCGTATCCGTAAACGAATCGTTGATTTTAAACAGTTTTATAAAATTAGCCCCATTCTCTTTAACTAATCGTTTGTCAATCCTGTTTAACCGCTTCATTTCGCTAATTTGTTTCTTTTTATAAACCCTACATAATTTTCGATATAATATTGGAAATGTGACTCTTTTATCGGTGCGTAATAGGTTGCGCTGATATTTCATGTACTCTATTTTACCTAATGATTTCATTTTATAGTAATAATCGTCAACAAGACCATTACAAAACTCCACTTCCCATTCTATTACTTTATCCATTTTATTTATTAATAAGGATTTTTCAAATATGCCTTTTTAAAACACTTTCTAAGAGTTATCTCCCATTTTATATAAAATATTTTGGGCATTTTGAACATATTTTCTGCGTCTTATTATGAACTATTAATAATGACAAAGTCGTACTTATCTAACGAAAGTGTGAAGAAGAAACGTTTCATCCCGCGGAAAGGTAACCACGGATCAACTTAAAAAGAAGTTTGGAATCGGTAGTGCGCGACTTAAAAAACTGTGGGATAATAACCCCTCCCCTGCTTTGTATTTACCTCCAGTATTACCTCCAACGGAGTTGCCTGCGAGAGAAAAAACGATTACACGGGTAACCGGTGGGGGAACAAATGAGCCTAAAAACTTAAGCAGGGGGGTGGGTGCCAATGATCAATTCGTTAAATATTTGGAAAAAATTATTGATAATAAAAAAGAAACTCTCCAATGTGAGGTTTCTGGGTTCGCACAAACGTTAAAACAAGAAGAGGAAGATTCTCCTTGGTCTTATTCAGCGGCGGCTCTGGCGGTTTTGTCCCTCGCTATAATACCTCTGTATTATAATTACGTTAATCCTCCTCCGATTTGTAAAAACAATAGTGCCGCAACCGATAAATGGAGTCACAACGACCGTAAACGACAGGATTATTGGGGCGGCGAGCTATGGTTTAAATAACTTTTTAACAACAATATAGAAGGCGCATATTTCGTCGGGGCTAATGCGATTTCGGCTATTTTACAAAAAAGGTGCGTGAAACGGTTTTCTGTCTTAACTTCTTTGTTAAAATTAATTACTAAAATTTTCCCAATTATGAGTTTTATGTTAAACATTAATATGTGGTGTTTTATATAAAAAAGATTTATGAAGTCTGTTCTTAATCGAGACGCTCTGTTGGATATTCTTCGATCTCGGGGACATGTTCCTGCTACGGAAATCAAGAAAAAATATCATATTGGGACAAAACGCCTTACAGATTTGTGGGAAAATGACCAATTTATAAGCGGATTATCTAGAGAAGATTGGAAAAAAAACCCAGAATGGCGTGTAAAAGGACCTGTTGGAAGACCAAAAAAGGTTCAAACGGTGACTGCAGCTGGTTAAGTGGGTGGTCAATTACGTTTTTTTTCTTTTTTTTCTTATAATTTGAAGAAATTAACTATAGAGGTTCTGTATGGATTCCGTCTGATAAAACTCTTCTTTTATCATAGTAAGCGGAAAGACCTAATTTGCATTGTGTATAAGTTTTCATAGCACCAGAATTCATTCTAAAACCTCTGTTTGTCCCCCTATCAATATCAGTTGGGTGAAGTGCTTCTTTATATCTTAACCAAGAAATGTTGTTTTGGCGTGCGGATACTAAACCTTTTGCGGAATGTTTTAATTCTGCATTTTCAAATTTCTCAACTAAATAACACTTGCTGGATAGAGCTATTGCGCGGTCTCCCTGAAACTCTGTTTTAAACAATCCAGGCTCTCTATTACTCCATTTATCCCATGCCAACCATTCATTTTTATGTTTGTTGAAATCCTGAAGTAAGTGGGGTTTTATCATTTCATCTAATCCTCCTGTTTTTTTACTAACTGCCATAATAAGCTGTCAGTATCCATCTGTATTAACTCAAAATCAGACCGATCTACGTACTTATCCATAAAGTCATAATAAAACTCTAACATTCTTGGTTTTGCATATTGGTATACAGCAATCCCACAATGAAATGGACGCGTCATGCGAGCGTTTACTTTTCTTGAGGATATTTCGTACGCATCTCCTATCTCTTCCAAATCGTGAAAACACGCGGATCTTTATGCTCTGTCTACACATTTTTCATCTTTTGTATAGGTTGTGTTAAGATGTTTTTCTGGAGATTCTATCATTTTCCCACAACACGAATTTCCTAATAATTTCATAATATCTGCAATTGGGGACTTTGATATATCAACATCTCCGGCTCTTCTAGCGGCAGTAACTTCCTTAACAAACCACTCAAAGGGTTTTCCTGGTTTTCCTGGTTTTCCTGGTTCCTGTAATCCATGTTGTAAATACCATTTTAATAATGGTGTGAATAATAAAACTTTTTTACCAGACATTGCTCCTACCAACTTCTTACATTTTCCTTTTTCACGGTTGGTTTGTTTCAAATAACTGAGCATATGGTCCGGAACTTCTTCCTCTTCTACAACTCTGTTTATAAATATAGGGGACATTTCTGGAAAACTTTTCTTTTAATTTCTGTGGAACTTCTATATCAACCTTCAGCAAACCCAAACCAATCGTTGGATAATACTGTTTTTTGAAAAGGCGGCAAGTTTTTTCGGATTATTTGGTGCAAATACGTTGTATAATTTTCCCTTTCCGCAGGGCATTGTTTTTGCAAGTGTGGACAAATACAAAGCGTTCGCATCAAATCCTAACACTGCTTTGCAGAGTTTTCCGTTTCCATCAGGAGTTGATCTAATTCTAGAAACTCCGGCTTCCGCATATCTTGTAAACACAATTGATGGACCTCCAACTGGTGCTCCTTTTAACATTTCATAACTTTCTTCGTCGGGAGCGAAAAGTGGTGGACAGATCGTGTCTGCCGCTATACTCTCTTTAGTTTTGTAACTTTTTACGTGATGTTTTATAGTTCCTTTTAGAATATATTGTAACGCAACCCCCGGAAGGGAAGTTAAGGTAACCGCGTCAAATATATCTACATCTTTTGTTTTATAAAATGTAGTCATTTTACTAATAGCTTCTAGGAAAGGTTCAACATCCAAGTTGTTATAATATTCTAACCAATCTTTGAAACTCTTCATTTTCATGTTTTTATAAATGTTGTTGCACTCATCTAGTTGGTTTTGGGTTAGAATTTTACTGGGATTTAATTTATTTCCCCAGTTTTTAAGTGGTGGTAATCCCTCGTAATTAAGTTTATCGGGGGAATCAAACCATTCGTATGGAAAGAAAGACTTTGTTGCTTCACATCCATACGCCCTTACCCATCGGTCGTAATCAATACCCGGAGCAAGATATAATTGTACATCCAAAAACCTAAATTCTGGGGTAAATAGGAAGATTGTCGTATTTGCTTTCTTTCCTACTAACACCTTTTTAACAGTATCTGTTAAAGCCTCTACTAAGTGTTTCTTTATTAAATTAATATCATAGTTGCTGGAATTAAAACCAATTACCGGCACTTGGTTTATCCACCGCTTTATCTCACCACTGTGAAGATAGAAGTCGGTCCATATCGGTGGGAAATCCGTATGTTTTATCTGCACCGACAACCTTACGAATTGCTTGCGCTCGCTTACTAATATCTTCAACAAAAAGTTGTACTAATTTTTTAGGAGAAGTATCACATATGTGTGTAATAACTCTAGACAGTGTATCTCCAACACTTACACTTATTGGAACGTGTTCATATATTCTAAATCTTTAATAACGGGGTTTTTGGAGGAAGGATCCAAATAGGCTTCAAAATCATATACAATATGGTATGGGTAAATTGTTGTTGGAGGGTTTTCTAATTGGTTTTGTACCAAATTACTTTTAGAATTATTATCATATTCGCATTCCCAAATAACTACTAACTCAAACTATGCTCTGATCAATTCATCTCGCAATTTAGTTTTTTCAAACTTTTCTTTTGCGTCTTTAGTACAGTGTTTTGGGCATCCGTGCCAATAGCAGCCGTGAAATTGATAAACGGTTTCCGTTTCTGAACAAAATCCATCTACAGGAGCACCGGCTACCATTCTTTCTCCACCGTGACCACATACAGCTGTGTGGAAATGTGATCCTTCAAAAGAGTTTATCCACGTAATTGCTTTTTTGCTGCATTTAGGTATTGGATAAAACGCTTTTTCAAACGCAGATGTTGGTCTATCTATTTTATCTGCTTTGCACACTACATTTGTTTCTCCTCTCATACACGTTTTTGCGTGTCTTGTCAAGCAGTGCGATTGTGTAAATCGTTGATTACACTCAGAACAACAATACGTTTTACAAACTTTGTTCATATCTGTAATAAGAAATGCTGTGATCATTAAAAATACCTATTTTCATCTTCTTGGTACCAAGTTCTTCGTAGTTCGCGGCAACTTTTCGTAAAAACCATGTTCCATCTTCTGCAGGTTCGTACGCATCAATACCTATCTTAAAACATTCTTCTATTTTATTCAGATCATTGAATAAAACCGGTCCGCTTGAAATATCCAAATTTTTTGAGGAACAAAATTTTAAATATTTTTCTGATAGATCTTTTGTTAATGATAAACATCTGTCAGTGCGTAATTTTGAGGTATGAAGTGCTAAACACCTGAATAAACAGAGATCATCGGTAAAACTATCTAGTGGTTTCAGTCCTTTTTTATATCGCAACCAGTCAGGCAAGTGCCCTCCGGCCACTTGATCTGACGCCCTTCCGACATCTCTTGTTGCCGTTCCGTAAATTATTTTAACACTAGTGGTTACCCACCTTACAAACCTCCATTTCGTGTTTGGTCGGTCTATTTTATCTATATTTAATCTTTCTTCCTCTTGCTTTTTAATCCAATTGTGCACTTCTGTGTATTCTCTGAACCAGGGACTACCGAAAAGGTTTTTTATAAAAAAACAAACTTTTAGGCCTTCCTCGAAAATCTTTCTCATCTTGGTGGACTAATCTGTAAGAAAAAGAATATCTAAGGTAGAAGCTACCAGTCAGCAGAGGTTGCAACAAGGTCATCAATTTTTGGGTCTTATCTACCTGAAGTATTTGGTTTTTATGGTTAGTGTAGTTAACCGCGTCCTTTCACTGTGGTTTCTTTATTTTCCTTATACCCATCTAATAGTTCATCCCCTTCCCCTATCAACTGTTTTAGTAAACCCGTTTTGGGCAACCTGTTTTTAGGTTGGCCAATATTTTTACTTCTAAGTGATAATACGGACTCATCTGCGATCTGTTGTGCTATCTTTTCGTAATCCTTATTTTCTATCCCCTTGAACATGCCGCGCTTGAACGCGCGGCTCATCCTTTTCATATATTCTTCATTTTTTGTTTCCTTTATAAGCTTATTTAAACCCGTTTCTCTTAATCTTGATGAAAACGACACCCCAAAGGATTTTAATTCCGCTCTTAATTCCCTAATTTTAGGAGAAGAATTTTGTGGAATTTTCGTGGCATTTATACCCCCATTTTCACCAATCATTGTGTGAGTTAATTTAGGGTGTGCAGTTTTCATAACTTTTTGTGATAATTTTTGTTTAGCGTGTGACATTTTTTTGCTTCTTATATATTATTAAATATACTTTCCCAAGTTTGGAAAATTTAATTATATTTAAATATTATGTTTACTTTGTTCAATACGAATTCAAATATATTCTCATAATTTTGTCATAAATTTATGATAAAATTTTACCCTCTTGGTGTCCCAGACTTGGGCTAATTCTCTTACCCCGGGTCGCAGTATCGATGGTTGCCGAAAACCGTTGTTGTCGGAGCGATTTTCACACTCCTATAAGAGGTGGGGTAGTTGAAAACATCCTCAATTTTGCCACGGATTTTACACTCCTATAAATTTATGACAACCTCTGTCATAGGTGGGAGGTAGTTTTTTCGTACTTAATTATGGGAAATTATGACCCAATTTTACCCTCTTGGTAGCCCAGACTTGGGCTAATTCTATTACCCCGGGTCGCGGTAATGAAGTGATACCCTATATACTACTTATGGTATCTGCGACACGTGTAGATCCAGATCAGCCTGCGCATTCGCGCAGTCTGATCAGGGTCTGCACTGGTCGCCATTCAGTCAGCAAGGCCGTAACCAGAGGTAAATACCAGACGAGGCGAACCAGGTCCCGACATGGGGGTCAGGGAGCATTCTCCCCGCCACCACCCCAGGGATTTGTTTAATTCTTGGCATAAAACAAATAAGTCGTGCTTCTAACATTGTATGTTCTTATCATTCCTCAAGACTGAGCTGTAAGACCCATGGCGAGACTGGCCATATATCCCATACATTTGCGCAGTCTGATCAGATCAGAGTCTGCTCTGGTCACCATTCAGTCGGTGAAACATCAGTCCTGTTTCTAACAAAGTATGTTCTTATCATTCCTCAAGACTGACCTGGAAGACCCAGAGCAAGACGGGCCATATATCCCATAAGCCCCATTTCTCCACAAATAAAACATAACTGTGTTTTAATCTTGGGTTTCACTGTAACTTATCTTAGATTGTAAATTGTCTGAGACACCACGGCAACCTAACGGACGTCTCATTTACAGAGATTTCATCATAGTATTAAAACTCAATTACATTTGTTTCAAAATAACATGCATGTTATTCTCTTCATTTTTATTTGAAAAGGTTGCGTTAAATTTTGTGAATTTCAAAATTGGGGCTAAAATTGATTTTGTAAGCAAATTTCCAAGTTATATCGCCATGGTTTGGTGTAAATGTCGTGTACATTTTTCTCCTCATCCTCACCTCTGTTGACTCATGTTAAATTTAGTAGGTTGACTTGATTTGGTTTATTGGTATTTAATGGCCTATCAACAGCTAAGGTCATTTAATGCCGGGCCAACAGGTTCGATCCCGCATTTAACCTGCTGCATTGGGGGGAAATGGATCCCAAAATCTGTACGGAATATTTACCTCAAAATAAATATATATTAATCCCTGAAATTCGAACAGTGGAAAACTTGTGGAAAATTTGTTACACTGTAATTTGTTACACTGTAAAGCTGTTATAGGAGAATCTACTGGACCCAAATTAAATAAATGATTTGCCCTTGGGCAAACATGGGTGGGGTGGGGAACCAAACTATGGATGATGATAGTAAACATGCACAGTAAAGAAGTTATAGAGAATGGAGAAACGTGTACGCATCTACTGAACGCAAATTTCTAGCAATTTGACCATGACCTTGGGCATGGGTGGGGCGGGGAATGAACATATGGATAATAGACATGCACATGAAGTTTCAAGCCAATCATACGGTACCAAAGAATGGAAAATGTGATGGATGGACAGACAGACGACTTTTGCATCTCTGTATCCCATTTTCGCTACGTGATGGGATATAACTTTAACACAGACACAATGGCGTCAATGTAACCACTACTACAAGCTCTCTGCAAGCAGGCTTGAACATTAACGGTGTGTTTGACATACTGGGCCTGAATTAAAGATTATAAACATTTCTGAGCACATAAGCCTTAATGCATGACGAATCAAAACGCCGTCTACATGTTATATAATCTTACTGTTGGACACACCTAAAATCAAATTCAGTCAACCAATCAACATGCTTCCTCATGTTTATTCTGAGTTTATTTTGACTTGCTCAGCCAGTTTTATAAATCATGATTGAAATAATAATTGACTAATAACAATGAAAATGACATACGTCAGTTTATTTCATGTATTCATTCATACTGTGGACAAATTACACAATTATTTGACATTCCATCTAAATGATGTAAAATGATTTGACTGTATACGTACATCATGCATCACTTAACCGAATACATTTGCAATTATCAGCTTATTATAATATATGTTTGTTGTGGAAAGTACTTTTCCATAAACTGAAACCGTAATGCACTGAATCCACCCAGATGAAAACGTAGATTCACTTAAATCCACTCTTCTGTTTTAACCCTGCTAAAATGTAAAATTATGTGGCAACATGCACCACCACCATGTTTACATCAGTCACATGAGCAACATACTAAAGACATTTTTGAATTACAAATATTCATGAAAATGATGTCAACAAGCCTGTAAAATGTTTGTATTTTTCACTGGAGAAATGGGGGCTTATGGTATTTGTGGCCAGTACCTCATGATCTGCTAGCACACTCCTGCAGCTTGTTTAGGATTTATACTGTTTATTTGGAGCATGGTGTGTATTTTGCTGACTAAATGGCGAATAGCACATGTATACTTGATCAGACAAATGTGCATGCTGGTAAGTGCCGACACTGAACACAAATGTCCAAAGCTCCATTTCTCTAACCATATTCACTTTGAACTGTTAACGGCACTCAATTGATATGACCTTTTTCGCTATATTGAATGAAATTTATTTGCAGTACATCGAGACGAACTACATACTGAATAGCTGCAGTGACTTCAAAATGTCATATACATAGAGAATTTGGGAGCATTCTAAATTCAGCACTAACAATGGGGTTACAATTTGTGCATCTTTTAATCAGTCATAATAATATGTCATGACAGGAACAGCATGTATAAGGAATATATATGCACCTGGACTTTTAAATTCATCAGACAAAAATCAATCAAATTTTGATCTGGACATTTTGACCGTTTCATTCCATTGGTAATTGGTATAACATTATTTTGAAATGTTACGTCCGGCTAAGGCCCGCATGAAATTAAATTACTGAATATCAGATTAATCTTTTATTTATATATATTTGAGGAAAAATCATTAATTGTCGTGTTTTAAAACACTTAAAAACAAGAAAATGTGGCCTGTCGGCACACGAATGCCCCCGGTGGCAGATTGGCAGAAAGTGTGGCAAAGTTAATTTAACAAAAGTATTCATAAACACGGGTGTGAAGGTCAAAATGTGAAGGTCATACTCAGGGCAGCATAGATGTGTAGCATTTGTGCACAGGTCTTGTGTAAACTCCGGTAAAATAAATAATGTGTGAAAACGTTCAAAGTTGTGAAGGTCAGGGTCATATTAAGGACAGCATGGATGCGTGGCATTTGTCCACAAGTGTGATGTATTGAAATATTATAGTGATCCATCAAGGGATAAAGAAGTTATGACATAATTGAGAAACTCCTGCTAACTTGTTAAAGGTACATGCCCACACAGTAGGCACAAAATGTTACTTACATCAGAGACATCATCTGACATATTTTCTGGCAAAATAAACATTCATTCACCGTTATTCCACATATTGATTGGCATTATTATACATTTTATATTAGCCGTAAATTGACACACTGATATCAGAAGCGATAACTGTGTTTCCTTAAAATGTTAACAAACATTACTATTCATTCTCTGTATTTATTTTTTGATGTGCAATGATCATACTTGATAAACTGTCGAAAATATAATTTTTTCAGGAGACACATTTAATTAGTATAAATAATTAAAAAATATCGCGTCACTATCAGTAAAATAAATATTACTACATGTAATTGATTATATCTGTATAGCGGGCACTTGTAATTTTTAGAACTGGTGGAATAGTGACACAATGATCATGATTATACACTTATTTAATTCCTATAAAGAACAGTTTGTGCCTACTGCGTGGGCATGTACCTTTAATATGTGAAAAAGTTCAAAGTTGTGAAGGTCAACAGGTCAAGGTCACATTAAGGGCAGCATGGATGTGTGGCATTTGTCCGCAAGTATGCTGTGTTGAAATCTTTAACTTTAAGTATTCTTCCAGGAATATAGAAGTTATGATGAAACTATACTTCATTCACTGTTGTCACTTGTTGCTGTTCAGAATGGTTGTGGCATTGCTAAATCATGGATGGCAAAAGCACTGTCTTGTAACCAGAATTCCTATGCAGTCAAACAACTACATGGGCGCTGTGTATACTGTGTATGATCAGTTTCTTCAATACACAGTAAGGAATTCATCTATGGTGCTAGGCTCAATAACTTCAACTTTAACAATTTGACACGGGCCATGTAAATGACTGGCAATAGGTTTGGTGGATCCCAGTCTTATTTAGTTCATTGTCTATTTCTGCTATGACGATGTCCTGCTTCATTTGTTGGTTGTGGTACAGGTGGGAAAGTTCTTCGGCTGGAACGAATTGGTGTTAAATAAAGCTTAAAGGCTACTTAAAGAATAACCAGAGTTGCCTTCATCGAGCTCTCCTGTAATAATAACAGAGTATTTGCTATAGAAGAGAAATACCATCAGACTGCAGTCACAAGTGTTTCCAAAATGTTTCAGAACAGTGTTCCTAGGCATTGTGAATGGGCTGGAGGCTTTTAGTTTTGTGAGAGAAAAAAACGTATGATATGCGACATAGTTGGGGAAAATGTGAACAGACCATGGACATGCCTCTCTTTATGATTCCACATGGGCATATAATGTAATAGTTATAGTTCACATATTGATTTTTTAATTAAATTAATTTCGAGCGAGCGCTAGCAAGCAAGAAAGTACTTTATTAAAAATTAAATACATGTATGTGAACTATAACTTACTTATTGTTTACCCAGCCCACTGCGAAGCGAAGCCACTAAACTTGATTTCGAATCACTATATACTAGTATGTGATTGGCGGTGCAACACAAAGTGAGCGTGTGTGTGGGCAGTAATATGCTTTGTGTATTGTGAACTGATGACAACAAGGCATAACATCAGTTCTAAATATAGAGCTGAACATTTAATGATTAATTTAATATTTATGCGATTAATTGAGACGAAATGCCATTTTTTCATAGGTCGAGAAACTTGGGTAAACAATAAATACATATAATGGTTATGTATCATATGAGCACAAACAAAACAAGAAAATGCGGTGTCGGCACGAATGCCCCCGATGTCAGATTGGATAAGCCTGGCAAACTTCTTAACCGAAATAGAAAAATGTTTAAGCAGAGTTGTGTCAAAAGGTCAAGGTCAGATTCAGGCCAGCATGGAGTGTTTATGTTTGTTTGTTTATTAGCATTTAATGTCCTATCAACAGGTAAAGTCATGTAAGGCCGGGCAAACGGGTTCAATCCCGTTTTAAAATGCTGCAGTTGGGGGGGGGGGGAATCCCAAAATCAGAACAGGATATTTACATTGAGAAAAAACACATTCAGCCCTGAAATTAGAATAATCTGATCTGGTGCCAAAGACGTATGTGAGGGCCAAACCAGGTCTGCAGTCAGATTTCCGGTTAGGATGAATATCGATCGTTGAATTACCCGTCGCGTGCTCCCAACCAACCATGCATGGAGTGTTGAATTTGTGCACAAGTATGATGTAATGCAATATTAAAATAATCCTATAAGAGTTACATGTATAACAGCATTGAGAAACTCTTGGCAAACTTTTAAAATTAACAACTAGAAAATGTGCCATAGAACACGGATGCCCCATATATCGTGTTGATAATAAACAAGGCAAATGTGAAATTATATTATTAAGGTTTCAAAAGTTTTACAAGTTACAAGTCGAAAAGGGGGAGATAATGCATCATAATGAAGCGACATACCAAGTTTCAAGTATGTAGCTAGTACAGTTTCAAGGTACATGCCCGTTCAGTAGGCACACAATGTTCTTTATATCAGAGAAATCATCTGATACATTTTCTAGAAAATATACATCCATTCATAACTATCTCACGAATTGATTGGCAATATTATACATTTTATATCAGATGTAAATTTTCACATTGATATCAAGGGCGATAACCGTGTGTCCTTAAAATGTTTACGGACATTACTATTCATTCTCTGTATTTATTGTTTGATGTGCAATGATCATACTTTATAACCTGTGGCAAATATGATTTTTTCAGGCGACGCATTTAATTAGTATATTAAATAATTAAAAAATATTATGCCTCATTTGTATATGAAAATAGCCCGATACCACCGCGAGTCACGATCAGTAAAATAAATATTACTACCAGTAAATGATTATATCTCTATAGTGGGCACTCGTAATTTTAGAGAACTGGTAGAATAGTGACACACTTATTTAATTTCTATAAAGAAAATTGTGTGCCTACTGAGTGGGCATGTACCTTTAAAACATTTACGAGTTATAATGCAACATTGGAAAATTATAAGTACAAAAGTGGGAGATAATCCATGACCTGGGGGTCGAAGCAAAAATTGAAGTAAGCTTTGCACATCTACTCATCATAAGGAAGCTACATACAAAGTTTCAGGTCTGTAGCTAGTACGTTTAAACGTTTTACGAGTTACAATGCAAAATTGGGAAATTCTAAGTAAAAAAAGTGGGAGATAATCCATGACCCGGGGGTCGAATCAAAAATTGAAATAAACTTTGCACATCTATTCATCATAGGGAAACTGCATACCAAGTTTCCGGTCTGTAGCTATTACGATTTGAAAGTTTTACGAGTTACAATGCAAAATTCTAAGTCAGAAAGGGGGAGATAATGCATGAGTCAGGGGTCGAATACAAAATAGAAGTAAACTTTTGCACATCTACTCATCATAAGGAAGCTAATTACCAAGTTTGTTGCTAGTACGATTTAAAAGTTTTACGAGTTACAATGCAAAATTGTGAAATTCTAAGTAAAAAAAGTGGGAGATAATCCATGATCTGGGGGTCGAATCAAACATCGACTCATCATAAGGAAGCTACATGTACATACTAAGTTTAAAATTTGTACATGTAGCTAGTATGGTTTAAAAGTTTTACGAGCTACAAGATAGGTGACGGACGGATGGAAGGACGGAACGGACAAGGGTAACAATAAATTTCCATAAAAAGCTCCGACACACAGATATTTTTCTGACACGGCGGAATTATGTTTTCTGGCCTAAATTCACACAACAGATATTTTATTTTCCAGCATAGTACCAAAATCATACCTTCTCAGTATTTTCTGTAACTTTTATTGTCTATTTGTCTCTCCACAACTGCTAAATGCTCGCAAACCAGGTGCCCCAGTATAGGCGGTCAATGCGTCGGTGGGTTGAAAATCTGCAGAAGACAGGAAAAATACAAAAAGGTTGTAAAATATGCAGGATACATGATACATCTTATTTATCAACTTTAGTTCATGCTAGAGAAAACTAATTTGCAGATTTTTAGTAGGGACCATACCCATCACTGAAATAAATTGCCAAATTGTCATTTTATTTGTAAATGTATCTATTTTCAAAATATTTCAAAAGCAATCTGACACTACACAGTCAGTACGAAAAATGAAAATACACCCACACACAATTTGGATGAGCAGATAAATCTCCTAAGGCCGGAGTTTTCTAACTAAATTTCTATGGTCTTAATACATGATATACATGCACACTAATACTGATGTCAGTTTTATGTAAACTTGCCACCTTATAAGGTTATATATATATAAACATTGCAAAACTATGGTGGCATATACTTGCTGTTGAGATGCCGACGCAAAACTATGTCGACATGTTGAGATAAAATATCGCATGATGTCGACATGTTGTGTAAAACTATCATATTATATCGACGACATGTTGTGTTAACTTATCACGTTCATATGTGTTTACCAGGAGATTAAAGGTGCATGTACATGCCAACCCAGTAGGCACAAACTGTTCTTTATATCAGACATAATCCGAGACATTGTCTGGCAAAATAAACAATGTGTGATGGTCCCGGATGTGGTTCTGGGGGGGGGGGGGGGGGGGGTTAGCTGGCCAGGCTGTATAGTCGGCATTTTGGAATGATTGGGCCTTTTAGTAGAAACACTACCAGCAGATTTACTATTAGACTTTCTTTTCTTGGACGACGCTGGGGTTTCGGCTGACACAGGTTTGGTTCTGTCTTGAAGTTCCTTATGGATAAGAGGATCAGTTATCTCCCTTCCAGATACAAGTTTGCTCATAGAGTTCCTTTTCATGGTATGGTTGAACTCTTTTTTCTTCTCAATTACCTCCTCTGCCAATTCAAAAAATGAAGCTATGTCTGGTTCTTGGCTATCTGATGAGACCGGCTTATCCTTAGCAAGAGTGGTGTATGGCATTGATGGCTGAAATTGGTCGGCAGAAATTGCGGTGTTGTCAAATGGGAAAATTCCAGTTTTCTTGAAGGCTGCCCTGAGGTTGTTGCTTGACAGTGCTGTCACATAAGAAGAGGATGCCAGGGCTGCAACGTTGTACCTGGTGATCTTCGAAGCTGGATTTTGCCTCAGAAAGTGGTGGCAGCTGGCATTGTAAATCTTCTGCAGAGGGCCGAAGCAGGCAACGTCCAATGGCTGTAGCACATGGCTAGTGTGTGCTGATAACACAAATAATACTACACTATTTTTCTTCGCCCTGTCCAATACTGGTACATTCACATGTGATTTGTGTCCATCAAAAATAAGTAACACTGACTGACTTGGGCTTGCACGTTGTATGTACCTAATGAAGTGGGCCTCCAAGTACTCCAGAAACACGGCTGAGTTGGACCATCCTGTTTTTGACATCATGCCACCGGATCCTGGAGTCGAACCACATAGCAGATCAGCATTCATCCGTTGCCCTTTGAAAACAAAGTACGGTGGTATCTGTGTGCCAAGTGCGTTTCCACACACAATTATTGTGGTTATCGCTGACCTAGAAGATGTTATTGCTGGTATTCTGGCCTTAGCACTGACAATGTAGGGTGGCGCATGCTCGGTCTGTACATCCTTCTCATCGACATTATACACACACTCTGGTTTGTCCATTAAATTATTGGTCTCTAGGACAGCCTTTAAGTTGGAAAAGTAGTCTTGGACAGCATCGTGTGTTGTTGCAGCAGCCCTATAGTTTGTGAGAGCTCTCGGTTTGATTACTCGTAATTCAGGCCATCTCTGCATGAAACCCTTGAACAACTTAGTACTGAGGGGCTTGTCACGCGTTCTCTTCTTCAAATACACGGCGTAGTCGCTGGCCTTGTCTACTATTTCAGTGATGGTAAAACCATACCCGAGTTCAGCCATAGTTTTAATGTGTTCAACCAATTTGGCCTCCTGCTCTTGATTAAACAATGGATCCGGGCCTGGCTTGACAGTCTCTGGGTTAATCCTACCCTTTACCCGATCACGCAGGGTTGAATGAGGTACACCGTATTGACGAGCAGCAGTTTTAATAGGGATTACAGTGTCCTTCACTAACATATACGCATTGTAAAGAGCTGTAGGTGAACAGCCAGGCTGCATCACTGCTCTTCTCATCGGATTGGACTGACATATATATAACAAATAAAATAAATAAAAGCAACAAAAATCATAGTCGAGAACATCACCGACCCAATCAAGTTGGGTTGTGATAGCTGCTATTAGTTTTTGACATTTAAATTTTTCAATAAAACTAAACATATACAGCATCTAACTCCATACACAATTGAATTAAACCCTAGTTTACACTTACAAACATACACCAGCATTATATTGTTGATTTCAATACAATATTTTTAATAAAAAAAAACATGTTTTTAATATTTTCTCAGATATTCATGAATTTTGTCAATAAAAAATATTTTTTATTTCTATAAACAACAAATCTTAAAGTAACTCACAACTACTATTTACATGCATATTGAAATAATCCACAAGTTATTTTTATTTAAAAATATTTAAATTTGATACTTTATCACTGTTTTTGAAATTCCACAGGAAAATCCACTTTACAAGACAATCATGAAGTAACTACTACCAAAATATTTGAAGAAAACTGGTTGTTCATTATTGTGGAACAAGCTAGGTGGTCTGCACTGTAGATTGAATAGTGTTACTATAATTAACAAATCACATTATTAACCATGCCGGTCACGTGACCTGATGAAGCTGCTGACAGCGTCCGTCGGGCAGATGCCAAAATAAAATCTTCATTAAAAGTGTGTTTCCAAGAGAACAAAACGAATTGGTGTTTATAACATGAAAAAGTAATAGTAATTTCATCAATTTTATCAAGTAATACGAAAAATGTTCTCTAAATACCTGTTTTAGACGCATCTTCTAGTTTGACAGCTACGAGCGTTGTTCACGTAAACAAAGCACCTGTACACGCAAAGTGGTGACGTCATACGTATTTCCGGAAGTAAACTAAGAGCGCGTGAATGAAAGGTTCGAGAACAGTAGCCTATTTCATCAACATGGCAAAGTATATTTATCTAGCAAAGTATACTTTGAGGGAAAAATTTTCAATTTAAGGATAAGTTATTATTTTATATTATACTGAATTTATTACATTATCGCAGCCATTTTGGCTGTGCTAATGTAATAAATTCAGTATAATAATTCTGCATACTTTTAATCATTGTTGGTGAAATAGGCTACAGGTACCTGTACGATACTATTTTGCTATAGTTCAATTTAAATATATTAGCAACATTATAAGTGTGCAGAATAACGCGAGAAAGTCGGCACTATTTCGTGCGGATATAAACACATGCTTCAGAAATCAATAAACAGACCGCAAATATAGCATATTTTTCTTATTTTCCATGAAAACACATCTTGGTATTTCAGTAGAATTGTCTCCAAGGAGACAATTCTAATGAAATGCCAAGACATGTTTTCATTTCGAAGCAAACTATTCAATAATTGCTGTCTGTTGATGTGTAAACAGTAGTGTGATTTTATTTTACCCAATTAAAATTTTGAAATACCCAATTGCTTCAGAAATGATGGAATGAAAATACTCAATTACTAATTCCTTATCTGGAGCCTGATCATCTACATCGTTGAAAATGTGAACTAAGTCTGCTTTTGCAAGTCTGCCTATATCAGGGGAGATAACTGCGTTTCCTTAAAATGTTAACGGACATTCATATTTATTCTCTGTATTTAGTTTTTGATGTGCAATTATCCTACTTTATAATCTGTTGAAAATATAATTGTTTCGGGTGACGCATTTAATTAGTATAAATAATTAAAAAATACCACGAATCATTTGCATATGAAAAAAGCCGAATACTAACGCGCGTCACTATCAGTAAAATAAATATTACTAAATGATTGTATCTGTATAGCGGCCACTTGTATATTTTGTGCCTACTGAGTGCCTACCTTTAAACAACAACGTCCTATGTGTTGTTTTCATCAAATTTATGTACAAAGTCTGATTTTTGTTGACCTGTTGTTAATATTTTTGAGAATCCAGTAATTGTTCTTAAAAGATGTGGAGAAATAAGAACTGTAACCGTGAGATGGTTCAACTGGTCATCACAATATGTGGAGAAATAAGCACTGTAACAATGAGACGGTTCAAATGGTCATCACAATATGTGGAGAAATAAGAACGCTGTAACAGTGAGACGGTTCAAATGGTCATCACAACATGTGGAGAAATAAGAACTGTAACAGTGAGACGGTTCAAATGGTCATCACAATATGTGGTGAAATAAGAACTGTAACAGTGAGACGGTTCAAATGGTCGTTACAAGATGTGGAGAAATAAGAACTGTAACAGTGAGATGGTTCAAATGGTCATCACAATATGTGGAGAAATAAGCACTGTAACAGTGAGACGGTTCAAATGGTCATCACAATATGTGGACAAATAAGAACTGTAACAGTGAGATGGTTCAAATGGACATTACAAGATGTGGAGAAATAAGAACTGTAACAGTGAAACGGTTCAAATGGTCATCACAATATGTGGAGAAATAAGAACTGTAACAGTGAGATGGTTCAAATGGTCATCACAATATGTGGAGAAATAAGAACTGTAACAGTGAGACGGTTCAAATGGTCATCCCAATATGTGGAGAAATAAGAACTGTTGTAACACTGAGACGGTCCAAATGGTCATCACAATATGTGGAGAAATAAGAACTGTTGTAACAGTGACATGGTTCAAATGGTCATCACAATATGTGGAGAATTAAGAACTGTAACAGTGAGAGGGTTCAAATGGTCATCACAATATGTGTAGAAATAAGAACTGTAGCAGGGAGACGGTTCAAATGGTCATCACAATATGTGGAGAAATAAGAACTGTAACAGTGAGACGGTTCAAATGGTCATCACAATATGTGGAGAAATAAGAACTGTAACAATGAGACGGTTCAAATGGTCATCACAATATGTGGAGATATAAGAACTGTTGTAACAGTGAGACGGTTCAAATGGTCATCACAATATGTGGAGAAATAAGAACTGTAACAGTGAGACGGTTCAAATGGTCATCACAATATGTGGAGAAATAAGAACTGTAACAATGAGACGGTTCAAATGGTCATCACAATATGTGGAGAAACAAGAACTGTAACAGTGAGACGGTTCAAATGGTCATCACAAATATGTGGAGAATAAGAACTGTAACAATGAGACGGTTCAAATGGTCAGCACAATATGTGGAGAAACAAGAACTTTAACAGTGAGACGGTTCAAATGGTCATCACAATAATGTGGAGAAGAAACAAGAAACTGTAACAGTGAGACGGTTCAAATGGTCATCACAATATGTGGAGAAATAAGAACTGTAACAATGAGACGGTTCAAATGGTCATCACAATATGTGGAGAAACAAGAACTTTAACAGTGAGACGGTTCAAATGGTCATCACAATATGTGGAGAAACAAGAACTGTAACAGTGAGACGGTTCAAATGGTCATCACAATATGTGGAGAAATAAGAACTGTAACAGTGAGACGGTTCAAATGGTCATCACAATATGTGGATAAATAAGAACTGTTGTAACAGTGAGACGGTTCAAATGGTCGTCACAATATGTGGAGAAATAAGAACTGTTGTAACAATGAGACGGTTCAAATGGTCGTCACAATATGCGGAGAAATAAGGACTGTAACAGTGAGATGGCTCAAATGGTCATCACAATATGTGGAGAAATAAGAACTGTTGTAACAGTGAGACGGTTCAAATGGTCATCACAATATGTGGATAAATAAGAACTGTAACAGTGAGACGGTTCAAATGGTCATCACAATATGTGGAGAAATAAGAACTGTAACATTGAGACGGTTCAAATGGTCATCACAATATGTGGAGAAATAAGAATTGTAACATTGAGACGGTTCAAATGGTCATCACAATATGTGGAGAAATAAGAACTGTAACAGTGAGACGGTGCAAATGGTCATTACATTATGTGGAGAACTAAGAATGTAACATTGAGACTGTTCAAAATGGTCATCACAATATGTGGAGAAATAAGAACTGTAACAGTGAGACGGTTCAAATGGTCATCACAATATGTGGAGAAATAACAACTGTTGTGACAGTGAGACGGTTCAAATGGTCATCACAATATGTGGAGAAATAAGAACTGTAACAGTGAGATAGTTCAAATGGTCGTCACAATATGTGGAGAAATAAGAACTGCAACAGTGAGATGGTTCAAATGGTCGTCACAATATGTGGAGAAATAAGAACTGTTGAAACAGTGAGACGGTTCAAATGGTCATCACAATATGTGGAGAAATAAGAACTGTAACAGTGAGACGGTTCAAAAGGTCATCACAATATGTGGAGAAATAAGAACTGTAACAGTGAGACGGTTCAAATGGTCATCACAATATGTGGAGAAATAAGAACTGTTGTAACAGTGAGACGGTTCAAATGGTTGTCACAGTATGTGGAGAAATAAGAACTGTAACAGTGAGATGGTTCAAATGGACATTACAAGATGTGGAGAAATAAGAACTGTAACAGTGAAACGGTTCAAATGGTCATCACAATATGTGGAGAAATAAGAACTGTAACAGTGAGATGGTTCAAATGGTTATCACAATATGTGGAGAAATAAGAACTGTAACAGTGAGACGGTTCAAATGGTTATCACAATATGTGGAGAAATAAGAATTGTAACATTGAGATGGTTCAAATGTTCATAACAATATGTGGAGTAATAAGAACTGTAACAGTGAGACGGTTCAAATGGTCGTCACAATATGTGGATAAATAAGAACCTATGTAACAGTGAGACGGTTCAAATGGTCATTACAATATGTGGAGACATAAGAACTCTAACAGTGAGACGGTTCAAATGGTCATCACAATATGTGGAGAAATAAGAACTGTTGTAACAGTGAGACGGTTCAAATGGTTATCACAGTATGTGGAGAAATAAGAATTGTAACATTGAGATGGTTCAAATGGTCATAACAATATGTGAAATAATAATAATTGTAACAGTGAGACGGTTCAAATGGTCGTCACAATATGTGGATAAATAAGAACCTATGTAACAGTGAAACGGTTCAAATGGTCATCACAATATGTGGAGAAATAAGAACTGCAACAGTGAGACGGTTCAAATGGTCGTCACAATAAGAACTGTAACAGTGAGACGGTTCAAATGGTCATCACAATATGTGGAGAAATAAGAACTGTAACAGTGAGACGGTTCAAATGGTCATCACAATATGTGGAGAAATAAGAACTGTAACAGTGAGACGGTTCAAATGGTCATCACAATATGTGGAGAAATAAGAACTGTTGTAACAGTGAGACGGTTCAAATGCTTGTCACAGTATGTGGAGAAATAAGAACTGTAACAGTGAGATGGTTCAAATGGACATTACAAGATGTGGAGAAATAAGAACTGTAACAGTGAAACGGTTCAAAAGGTCATCAAAATATGTGGAGAAATAAGAACTGTAACAGTGAGATGGTTCAAATGGTCATCACAATATGTGGAGAAATAAGAACTGTAACAGTGAGATGGTTCAAATGGTCATCACAATATGTGGAGAAATAAGAACTGTTGTAACAGTGAGACGGTTCAAATGGTTATCACAATATGTGGAGAAATAAGAATTGTAACATTGAGATGGTTCAAAGGTCATAAAAATATGTGGAGTAATAAGAACTGTAACAGTGAGACGGTTCAAATGGTCGTCACAATATGTGAATAAATAAGAACCTATGTAACAGTGAGACGGTTATTATGTTCATCACAATATGTGGAGAAATAAGAACTGCAACAGTGAGACGGTTCAAATGGTCGTCACAATATGTGGAGAAATAAGAATTGTAACAGTGAGACGGTTCAAATGGTCATCACAATATGTGGAGAAATAAGAACTGTAACAGTGAGATGGTTCAAATGGTCATCACAATATGTGGAGAAATAAGAACTGTTGTAACAGTGAGACGGTTCAAATGAAGGTCACAGTATGTGAAGAAATAAGAACTGTAACAGTGAGATGGTTCAAATGGACATTACAAGATGTGGAGAAATAAGAACTGTAACAGTGAAACGGTTCAAATGGTCATCACAATATGTGGAGAAATAAGAACTGTAACAGTGAGATGGTTCAAATGGTCATCACAATATGTGGAGAAATAAGAACTGTAACTGTGAGATGGTTCAAATGGTCATCACAATATGTGAAGAAATAAGAACTGTAACAGTGAGACGGTTCAAATGGCTATCACAATATGTGGAGAAATAAGAATTGTAACATTGAGATGGTTCAAATGGTCATAACAATATGTGGAGTAATAAGAACTGTAACAGTGAGACGGTTCAAATGATCGTCACAATATGTGGATAAATAAGAACCTATGTAACAGTGAGACGGTTCAAATGGTCATCACAATATGTGGAGAAATAAGAACTGTAACAGTGAGACGGTTCAAATGGTCGTCACAATATGTTGAGAAATAAGAACCTATGTAACAGTGAGATGGTTCAAATGGTCATCACAATATGTGGAGAAATAAGAACTGTAACAGTGAGACGGTTCAAATGGTCGTCACAATATGTGGACAAATAAGAACTGTAACAGTGAGACGGTTCAAATGGTCATTACAATATGTGGATAAATAAGAACTGTAACATTGAGATGGTTCAAATGGTCATCACTATATGTGGAGAAATAAGAACTGTAACAGTGAGACGGTTCAAATGGTCATCACAATATGTGGAGAAATAAGAACTGTAACAGTGAGACGGTTCAAATGGTCATCACAATATGTGGAGAAATAAGAACTGTAACACTGAGATGGTTCAAATGGTCATCACTATATGTGGAGAAATAAGAACTGTAACAGTGAGACGGTTCAAATGGTCATCACAATATGTGGAGAAATAAGAAATGTAACAGTGAAACGGTTCAAATGGTCATCACAATATGTGGAGAAATAAGAACTGTAACAGTGAGACGGTTCAAATGGTCATCACAATATGTGGAGAAATAAGAACTGTAACAATGAGACGGTTCAAATGGTCATCACAATATGTGGAGAAATAATAACTGTAACAGTGAGTTGGTTCAAATGGTCATCACAATATGTGGAGAAATAAGAACTGTAACAGTGAGATGGTTCAAATGGTGATTACAATATGTGGAGACATAAGAACTGTAAGTGAGACTGTTCAAGTCGATAAGGAGGACGATAAGGGGGAGATAATCCATGACCCTGAGGTAGAAACGCATCTACACGTCATAAGGAAGCTACAGACCAAGTTTCAGGTATGTAGCTAATACGGTTTAAAAGTTTTATGCGCTACACATCAAAATCAGGGTAGATAATCCATGACCGGGTGTCGAATGAAAAATCGAAATTCAATTTGCGCATCTACACACCATAAGAAAGGCACACACCGAGTATCAAGTCCATAGCTATTACAGTTAAAAAGTTATACTTCTCACGAGACAAAATTGAGAAAAGGGGGAGATAATCCATGACCCTGATGACCGGAGGTCTAATAAAACATTTACATTCACTTTGTGCATCTGTACACCATAATGAATGAAGGCACACCACACACCAAGTTTCAAGTCCCTACCTATTACGGTTAAAAAGTTTTACTTATTACAAGAAATGCGACGAACGGACGGACATACGGCCACTTTACGTCCAAAAAGGGAGATAATTCATGTCCCTAGGGTCGGATTTAAAATTGAAATTGATTTTCAGTATCTAACTTCAGTTATAAAGAAAATAATATATGTACCAAGTATGAAGCTCCATCTATTACGGTTTAGAAATTATACACCTTCAGTATACAGGCAAATTTGCAAAGGGACATCTGTGCATACACCTGTGACGAAAACAATATAGCCATTTTTCTACAAAAAGTGGGTATAATAAATGAATATTCCTGTAAAAGCACATGACCAATATGATTAATAAAGTGAAATGGTATTTAAATTTGTAATACGTATACGTATATTAATGTATCTAGTCTGGAAACTGTAGGTGGTATTGTAATATCTAGTAGTCAATTAATGATGCTTCAAAACGTTTGCCTCCTGCTACAGTAATAGACTCTCAGTCTTATTGACTTGGCCCCCTTTTTCCAATCGTAGAAAGAAATCAGATGCTTGAAATAACCTGGAAATAATTCTTGTGGGCAGATTACAAAAGAAAATTGTTTTAATACATATTATACCAATAAAATTATAGTCTGGTGAACAAAGTTTTTCTACAATTATTTTAATTATTTCCCAATGTCACAATGAAAATGTATTGCTATGGATGTATGTATTTTCAAAACTAAAAACGTTATCTTTCACAAAATCTGCTTCCTGGTACCAAAAACAAATCATTATAATTATTGTTGATAAAAAACACACATACTGAATATATGACAGAATCAGACATCTTCTTCAATAATTAGGATACAATTAAATAAAGAAAAAACATTAGCTAAATTTGGACAAATAAATAAACTGTTAGTTTACTAACAGTAATACCTGCTCACTAACATTATGTGTTTAACTTACCGATCCGTTTATTTAATGTAGCTTCTGTTAGAATTTATTTATAAAATAAAAAGTAGATAACAATGATGCATCAACGTCAACAATTTGATGAAAACACCTCCACAGTCGAGAGAAATGACGGTCATACTAGTGATACTAACTAACCCAATTTTAAATCTGACCAATGACAGCCTATGACACATTCATGAGCCACATATAACATGTATACTATGGAAGGGGATATCCGCCACTACATTGCATGCTGCTTCATGACAATGCAGTCGACCATTGTTACATGTCATCCTGCACTGCGGCTATTCGTTACTGCTTAATGACAACTCCATCTTGCATTATTACATTGCATATTGCATACCTCGATTGGCTATTTCACATTGTTACATGCCATATTCTGCCATGTGTCATTCTGCTTACTGCTTGCTGGGATGCGTATATGACTATATGAATTCCGCCGAATGACGCATGCAAGCACGCAGAATGGCCCATGTCAGAATATGAAATGGCCGAATGAGGGATGCCAGCATCGCAGTAAGCAGTAGGCCGAATGAAACTTGGCAAAATGTGCAACGCCCTCTGTTGTCATAATGGGAACGCTTCCATTATGACGCCAGGTGGCGCTCCAAAATAAGTACAGTAGATGTTTTTATCCAAGCATATTTGCTTGGATATAGTCCTTATACGGTTTTTGAGACCTCACATGATTTATGCAAATGGGTAATTGTCGACCAACGAACGTACTTCATGCTTCATGATTCTAGCTACGCCAGGTGAGAGAGTTCCAAAGCGAGCGGTGCATTATGAACGTGTCACTCACATTTTGGCCAGCTACATTTTTTTTCAGCTACAGTTATATTTTTAAAAACAGTTTGTGATTTTATAAAATATTAACTGTCGTGTTTCATAATATTTTGTTAGGAAGGTTATATTTTTAGCGGCAATGATCGACCGCTCCACATGTAATTTATACGTAGTTATACGCCATGAAAAATAGTTCTGATAGTGAGCTAACATTATATTGTATAGTGTAATACATGTGTTGTTAATTTTTCTGTACGACATTTATATTACAAAATGTTTATCTGATTTAATATATATAAACTGACATGTATTAATTTGAGTATATTATTTTCACGCGCACTGATACAATTAACCTCGTGTCTCATGAAAAGTAGTTTCCGCCATTTTATGCCGACAAATTACAGAATCGTTTACATAGTCATAGGTCAATGGCTCGATAAAATCAACATTGGACAGCGAAATGATGATGATTTAAACAGAAACATTGTTTTTTGACAGTTATTCATACCGCATGCTTTAAATAATCATCTTGAGCCATCGATATTATTAATCAGTGTCCATTTTACTTAAAACATCAACTAATCTATAATGACGTTACACAGAAAATGCAGTACGATACACTTCACAAAGGAAAACATTGTCTTAGAGTTTGATAATTTTAGGTTCCGCCGAACGAACGAGTACGCCGAAATATATTTCCGTACAAATCCAAAAAAACCTAACCTTTATTTATATACACCCGTTCAACAACATGCATCCTAATCATTAAATAATCCGATAGTGTGATGAAATGCGACTCTCTATTATTTTTGTTGAACAATCCGAGCGCCTGTGATGGCTTCAGTTTTGACAAGGTCATTTCGCGAACCTGAATCGATACAATAATCAGGGGTTGAAATTTCACTCGCCCAGCTCGCCATGGCGAGTTCTTTTTGTGGCGGTCGAGTACTTTCTACAGGCACTCGCCCAGTTTGGCGAGTGAAAGATTAGGTCAGGATTTTTTTTGTTGGAAGAAATTGCCAATTAATTCCATCGATAACGGCCAACAAATGGTATTAATTCAGCGACCATTTGTTGTTTACAGTTTACGTCAATTTGCGGGAAGTAAGATTCAAGCAGTGTCTATGTACACGGTTACGGGTAGAATCTCTAGCGATTTTGAACACGGTCCATATCGGGCAAGTTTCATTCACGGATTATTTGTCGGCTTTACGCGGCCGGGCTAACAAATGATAGGACTGCGAGTATAGACTAGTGTATACGCGGCCACATATATCGTCTCGTATACAGTTGGGTTAACGCGCATTTCAGACGCCGAACATAACGGCTTGGGACGAAACGGTCGGCGCCGGGTCCGAAACCATTGAATTTAGTAATTAAGGCAGCACGCAGCGCATGCAAACATAGCCACTATAAATTAAACTAAATCTATGTCACTCAACGCTTATAGAAAATAAGAAGTGTGCAAGCCTCCGAGCAAATTCGCTGCTATTTGTTTGTTTATGTTCATTTAATACTTAAAATATAAATAACAATAATAGTGAATATGTCTCATACGTTTTGGTAATGATCATATGTAAAAGCTTTTTTTTTATAAATAAGATGCAACATTACAAAAACTGGAAATAGCAATTTATTTTTTTTAAAAACTGGGCGAGTAACTTTTTGACCTGGGCAAGTACTTTTTTTTTGTTTTCTACCTACCTTGGTTCAACCTTGGTTGAAGGCTGTTTCTTGTAAGCTAGGCTTGTACTGGCCTATTTTAGCGACGTCAAATTGGATAATTGTCTTTGAAACTGGGGGGAGAGCGCAACTAAATCATGGTTAAAATGTCTGTACAATATTTTCACGTGTTGAATTTGCTGGGTCTCTTATTCCAGGCGGAGTTGAGTGAACTTTTCAAACTATTTAGTGTGTTCGAATTTACACAATCACTAGAGAGTGCATTCCAGTCTGTGACGACTCTTTGAGAGAATACTTTTTGTCGCAACTGCGAAGGATTTCAGGACTTTCAGTCCTTTGATTTCTTGTATCTGCCAGATTTAGGCGTTCTATTTATAGCAGATTCCTCGTTAGACATAGCACTATGGCTTTACTACAGTTACAAATATATATTATAGCAAAGTAAATAATAAATTATAAAAGTCAGATAATGAAAAATAAAAGTTAAACATGATATAGAGACATGGCATGTTAGTCTAATTCCTCGCTTGAGCTTCATAATCTCACATCTACCTGCTTTATTTACTAGAGCAAGGTATTCCATGGTTTCAGTTCGCTTACTGGGTCTCTCCCTTCTAGCTAAGCTGAAGTTGCCCGCCGGAAGTTCATCACGTAAAGAATCTGCCCTACACATCCGTCGAAAATGGCGTACAATAAGGCTGTCAGAAATGGCTAATCTACCCCCCCCCCCCCCCCCCCCCCCACCACCCCCCTCACACCACCCCGAAATTAAAATGGCATGACGGCTAGTCAATCAAGCCAAGTTGCCCAATGTAGACATATACTGAATTGTAGGGCTATGTCCCGAGTATACGTCGGAACCGTCGGATTTGGGCCTGAATCCCATTTATAAATATGGAGGTCGGTTGAAGTCGGAAAACCAGTAAATGGGCAAATAGCTAGACCACCCCTTGAATTAAAATGGCATGGCAGCTGGTCAAACAAGTAAAGTTGCCCAGTGTAGACACATACTGAATTGTAGGACTATGTCCCGAGTATCCGTCGGCACCGTCGGATTTGGGCCTGAATCCCATTTACGAATATGTTGGTCAGTTGAAGTCAGAAAACCAAGAAAATGGTAAAATAGACCACCCCCTGAATTAAAATGGCATGACGGCTGGTCAAGCAAGTCAAGTTGCCCAATATAGACACATATTAAATTGTAGGACTATGTCCCGAGTATCCGTCGGCACCGTCGGACTTGGGCCTGAATCCCGTTTTCAAGTATGGTGGTCAATTGAAGTCAGAAATGCACGAAAATAGAAAAAAATGACCGCCCCCTACAACAAAGTGCTATGGCGGCTGGTCAAACAAGTCAAGTTGCCGAATGTAGACACATACTGAATTGGAGGACTATGTCCCGAGTATCCGTCGGCACCGTCGGATTCGGGTCTGAATCCCGTTTCCAAGTATGGTGATCAATTGAAGTGAGAAATGCACGAAAATATAAAAATTGACCGCTCCCTACAACAAAGTGCTATGGCGGCTGGCCAAACAAGCCAAGTTGCCCAAATGTGCACCTATACTGTGTTGTAGTACCATGTCCCGAGTATGCGCTGGCACCGTCGGATTCGGGCCTGAATCCCGCTTTCAAGCATGGTGGTCAGTTGAAGTCAGAAATGCACGAAAATAGGAAAATCGACCACCCCCTACAACAAAGTGCTATGGCGGCTGGCCAAACAAGCCAAGTTGCCCAATGTGGACCTATCCTGTGTTGTAGTACCATGTCCCGAGTATGCATCGGCACCGTCGGATTCGGGCCTGAATCCCGTTTTCAAGTATGGTGGTCAATTGAAGTCAGAAATGCACGAAAATAGAAAAATCAACCGCCTCCTGCAACAAAGTGCTATGGCGGCTGGTCAAACAAGTCAGGTTGCCCAATGTAGACACATACTGAATTGTAGGACTATGACCCGAGTATACGTCGGCACCGTCGGATTCGGGCCTGAATCCCGCTTTCAAGTATGGTGGTCAATTGAAGTCGGAAATGCATGAAAATCGACCAACCCCTACAACAAAGTGCTACGGCGGCTGGCCAAACAAGGCAAGTTGCCCAATGTGGACCTATACGGTGTTGTAGTACCATGACCCGAGTATGAGTTGGCACAGTCGGATTCGGGTGTGAATCCCGTTTTCAAGCATGGTGGTCAATTAAAGTCAGAAATGGACGAAAATATGAAAATCGGATTCGGGTCAGAATCCCGTTTTCAAGTATGGTGGTCAATTGAAGTCATAAATGCACGAAAATAGAAAAATCAACCGCTCCCTACAACAAAGTGCTATGGCGGCTGGCCAAACAAGCCAATTTGCCCAATGTAGACACATACTGAATTGTAGGACTATGTCCCGAGTATCCGTCGGCACCGTCGGATTTGGGTCTAGGTCCCATTTACAAATATCTCACTCTCTGCTAGCCATCTGTCCACTTCTCTCCGTCTACATGTACCTCTCTTCCACCTTCTGTCCACCTCTCTCCATCTCCTCCCTATGTCCTCCTTTCTCCATCTCTCTTCTCCCTTCCCCCGTATTCCCACTTATCTCCATATCGCACCCTCGTAAATATCTCTCTTTCTACGTCTCTTCCAACTTCTCTCCACCTCTGCATGCACCCCCCCCCCCCCCGTATGTCTGTTTTCAACTATCTCCACCCTCTTTCCACCTCTCTCCATCTCACTCCATCCCTTGTATGTCAACCTTACTCCACCTCCATGTCTTCATTCATGTGTCCGTCACTCTCCATTTCACTTTCGTCCCTCGTGTGTCCACCTCTCTTCATCTCCCTCTCATTCCTCGTGTATCCACGTCTCTCCATCTCACTGTCATTCGTGTTTCCACCTCTCTCCATCTCCCTCTATTCCCACGTGTGTTCACCTCTCTCTATCTGCCTCTATTTCCTCGCGTGTCCATCTCCATGCATCTCCCTTACTCCATCTCACTTTGATATTTCGTGTGTCCACCTCTCTACATCTCCCTCTCTTCCCTCGCGTGTCCATCTCCATCCATCTCCCTCTCTTCCCTCATGCGTCTACCTCTCTCAATTTCACTATATTTCCTCGTGCATCGATCAACACTTGCTAATTTTTGTAATCAATTAATTCTGATAACCTCAGTTTTAAACGACGTGTATTTATAGTAACGGTCATAAATTGATAAAGAAATAGCAATATTACAGGAATGGAGTACACGTAAATATAGATTATTCTTAATTGAAGTAAATGGCCTTATATGCAAGGCCGAAGACCGGACCATATGAGCGACAGGACAGGTCCCCACTGCTCCCGGGCATGGTCCGTTACTTAGAGGTTAATACGTGGCTTGTTTGATATCGGCCCGATATCAAACAAGCCACGTATTAACCTCTTTATTACTTAGAATTGGATCTCAGGCTGATACCAAGTTACTGATGGACGATACCTGGGCCGATATCAAACAAACCACATACATTTGTATTAACATCGTTATTACTTAGAATTGGATCTCAGGCTATTTACATGATACTGTCTTTTGGAGGGACTAATTTGTTCATGTAGCTGTTGGATGCTGTATATATTTTAACATTGCTGATAGCAGCCCCTCCAAAACACAGGGTCATGTTTGGCATCATACTGTTGAAATAATCAACATTTACTGCAGAATCTGCAGTCATCTGAACTGGTAAATTATATGGGTTGGCAGACATAGAGTTTGGCATAGGAGCAGTAGGCTCATTCATTTCATCAGAAGGCATACTAGTGATTGTGTTCATAACTTCACCCAAACTATCCTCATCCATCATAACGTCAAGATTGCTAGATTTCTTTACCGGTACATCAGTTTCATTTGAACACTTTGGTTTCTGAATATGTGTAAGCATGTGAGACATTTCTTTTGCTGCTCCATTTATAATTCTGAATATTCATTTAGGGACAATGTGTTCATGTGACCGCTCAACTGAACTATGTTGTTCGGCGGGATATTGGCATGGGTTAGTGTGACTAAGGCAGTCCTGTGTGCACCATGATTTGTCTTCTTACCCTGGAATCCAGGTTTTTCAGACATTGTTTTACATATAATACCCATTTTGTCTCTTCCCATAGGTTGATCCTTGAACCAAATTTATGGATTCTTTGGGTTATTGGTCCTGTTTACTTGAAGGTAGAACTTGGAGTCCGGATCAAGGCACACCACTGGTCGCCGCTTCTTGTATTCTAGGTACATCGCTACAGAGCACCGTGGGTTACCTGAAATTCATAAAATATTGTGACCATTTAGCATTTCGGAATTTTCCTGGATTGGCGATTCTAAAGTGGCTCATGTTTACATATTTTAGGGCCTTATTTGGTTATTACAAGTGTATTCATAAGTATTATTATTAAAACTGCAAATGTAATCAGATCGGCTGCAATTGTATTTGTGTAGAATTAATAACTTTTCTGGCTCATTGATCTCCTTTACGTTTACTCCTTTTATTATTTTGTAAAGTATTATTTTAGTACAGTTTGTAAATTTTATACATATTTTTACAAAGTTTAATTTTAATTTATTAAGGTCACTTGTTGTAAGTCACTTTTGTCAATCGGTGGTCCAGATATTATGATATCAGCCTAGGTATCGGCCTGAAGTAACTTGGTATCAGCCTGAGACCGAAGTTGTTTACCAAGTTTATTTTTAATTTATTAATTTTAAATAGAAATGAAAATCTGCAAATTCAACTACCTGGCTCAGCGAACATTTTTGACGGAAACTTCCTTGCCGCCAAGGTCGCCCCGCTCCGAGTTTTTGTAGCTCGCTCATTGAATTCGAGGTAGTTGGAACCGTCCGAAGTCGTCTTCATCTCGATGTCACCCCACAGCATTGAGTTGTGCTCTTGCCGGACTCTCAGTATGAAATGTGTGGTATTATTGAACCACATGGTGTTGGTTATTGATTCTGGGTTACCTGAAACATATTTTATGTCTAATAAATTATTTGTCTCAGAATTTGAACACATTTATGTGAAATGATTTTGAAAAATAAGACCACATTTTGCAAAATGGAAACACGTTAAAAAATGCAGTACAAATGTGGAATTGAACATTTGCTTTGAAATTTTCGCCAACAGTTGACACCATTTACGGAAAATATGCCGGAAAATATGCCATTTTTAAAAAACATCTCCGGAGAAAATCTCACATGCGATAAGGCACACCTTTCATGGGCTGGATGCATTCGGTGCTAACAAAATGTGTCTTATTTGTGCAGGTGGCGGCTGTAAAAGGTATATTACCGTTTCCACAAATTACGCAGAATGTTTTCTAAGTACACCGTAACGGTAATAATCATTTATAAATGTATACACATTTTTGTCACTTTTTGCACGTCCAAATGGTAAACATTGGGAAGTATTTGGGAAGGATTTGTGGAGGATTTGGGTGATTCTGAGGATTTGGGGAGGATTTGGGTGAGATGGTGCAATTGTGTCAGGTGTCTTTTGACGGACCTCACTACAGGTGCCCCTTCGAAGGAAATGTTTCATGGATTCTGATTGGTCTAGTCGTTCATTCAGAGGGGCACCAGCGGGGAGGTCTGTCTAAAGACACCAGCACCATTGTATTATTAACACAAACTGTCATATATTACATCTTCGAGGAGAAATAAGAAAAAAAACATTTGTATTTTTAACATTAATGGTTTTCACTACAATTAGTACAAATGAATATTCGATAACATGTCTAAAATGTTATAGTTATACATACTTAATTGCACCAAGGAGCTGCTTGTCCCACAGAATAGAAATCTCCTCCTCGGTGTACGCTTGGGCTTTGTTCTTTTTGTTGCTGAGACCTTTTTCTTTTAAGTCTTTTTTCTTTGCACACAGAACATCGCGACAGTGCTTAAAGAGTACATCAGTTAAAATGTGTGGATAGTCCTTCTCCTGAAGCCGTCTGTTGATGCTGCTTAACATTCCTCGAAGAGTATCCGGTTCATATTCGTCTCCATCATTTTTTCTAACTGACAGTAAATATCGGGACAACAACAAATTCAGCTGCTCCGGAGGAATTTGGTATATCTCTCTCATTTCCTTTTCAGCACTAAGCAATTTCATAAACGTGTTCACATCCGTTTCAGTCTTTCGTACTGTGTTCATATTTCTTTTGCTTTTGACAAAATCCGCAGTATCCCCGTCGTCGACTGGCACAGATTAACGCTTCCCGTCAATAGCCTGAATAGGCCTATCATCCGGCAGTTGTATATTGAAATCTATGCAGTTATCCATGATTAAAATTTCCGGCATCTGTAAAACTTTACCCAGCCGATAAAATAAACATTCGCAATGCGCATGCCCAAAGGAACTGGTTTAATACGCGCGTGAGACATGGTATCGGACTGGAAACGGCGGTATCAGACTAGCAACGATGGTATCAGACTAGAAATGGCAGTATCATACTAGAAGTTTCAGTATCAGACTGGAAAACATGCCGTATCATCCTGGACTGTGTATGTTATTGCTGTATGCAAATACAGGCAATTTCTAGGCAAAACTTGATATCTAAGTAATAACCCGGGATAATGCATGGAGTTTTTTAATTGAGGCCCGAAAAGGGTGCAAAGACGGAATTTTCGGCAAAACGGCCAACGTAACCCATTTGGGACTCGATACTGGGCCTCCAAATCCAAAGACACAAAGACCGGACCATGTGGGCCGCAGAGTGGGAGGCTCCCGCCACCCACTGCAGGGGCGTTGAATCCGGGATAATTCTTAGATTATTTTACTCGTTGCCAGTTTTGTGCAAAAGTGCCGTCATATCGGATTCGATCCCTGGTCTACTGGGCCTCCAAATTCAAAGACCCAAGACCAACTATACACAGTGAACAGTGAGAGAGAGAGAGAGAGAGAGAGAGAGGGAGGGAGGATGTGTTAAAACAAATGGGAGACAAGGGAGAGACAAGGAGGAGACAAGGACATAGAAGCGCTGGAGAGACAGAGGAGAGAGGGAAATGAACAGAAGTTGGCAGACGGGTGAGATTGAGAGAGATGGATACAAGGGCGAAGGGAGGGTGATTTTCCTGTTTTCGTGCATTTCTGACTTCAATTGACAACCATACTTGAAAATGGGATTCAGGCCCTAATCCGACGATGCCCACGCACACTCGGGCCATGGTACTACAACACAGTATAGGTGCACATTGGGCAACTTGGCGTGTTTGGCCAGCCGCCATAGCACTTTATTGTAGGGGGTGGTCGATTTTCCTGTTTTGGTGCGAAACGCCCTAAGGGCGAACGGGATTAAGGGTGAAACGATCCAATTGTGGTACATGAAGTCATGAAGAGAACACCCGTTATTGCGCGCCTGTTTTCTTGGAAACCACGAACTACCATGCAAAATGTTTAATTTGTATTACAGTTGTTTGCAAATTTGGAAAGGGTCTCGACTAATGTAGAATGTTAATGTGATTGAACACATTCCAAACATGCACTGAAATATTTCTGTTTCATAGAAACAGCTGCGTAATTTGGATTTCAAAAAGTTTACATGACGTCACATTTGAAGTCAAAACGAGGGAAAACACGTCATTGTATAACTATTCATGCGCACATCACAATTCATTGATTATAATCTCAAAAATAGACTAAATGTGCATATGTATCCGCCGTGGAAGTGTAATAAATAGGATATTCCATCGTACATGTTTGAATAGCGGAAATAATACACTCGAGTCAGTCTGCGCCCGTGCAAGCAGCTCGTTCGCTACGCTCACTCTTTGCTTACGCGAAAGCCGACGCACACTCGTGTAATATTTCCCGCTATTCAAAATGTACGATGGAATATCCTCTATATGGTTAAATTAGACGAAAATGTGTGCTGTGTAGTGTGTGATGGTAGAATTGCGTGCCAACTTCAGCTCGGCTCCCTTCTGAGCGAAGTAAGACGCCCTGAGAATGCAGGAAATGGTGTTTCAACCTCTTAGATTTAAAAAATTTCCCGGGGTAGCATGCCGGACCCCAATAATTTTCTGTTTCCCGCCGCTTATGTAAATACATAAAAATATACTACATAATACACCCTAGATATTATCAGACAACAGTAGTCAGGGGGATGTGCGTACGATTGGTACATGGGTGCCTTATATGAGTCAAAAAGGTGCACGGGTCTGAAAATGGCAGTGCTTTCGCTGTCCCACTGATCCATCCGCAGCTATGCCCCTTTTTCGACTCTGAAAATATTAATTATACCCCCACACACAAAGTTTGAGGGGGTATATAGGAGTCAGCTTGTCGGTCGGTCTGTCGGTCTGTCGGTCTGTTGGAAATTCCCTTCCGCTCTATATCTTCTACAGCCATGCATGGATTATCAAATGGCTTGGCACAAATGTTTCTCATGATGAGAAGGTGTGTCGCGATCAATAACCACGCACCTACGTCCAAGGTCAAGGTCACAGTTAAAGGTCAAATGTCAAACCTATCGAAATTCCCGTCCGCTCTATATCTTCTACACCCATGCATGGATTATCAAATGGCTTGGCACAAATGTTTCTCATGATGAGAAGGTGTGTCGCGATCAATAACCACGCACCTACGTCCAAGGTCAATGTCACAGTTGAAGGTCAAAGTTCAAACCTATTGAAATTCCCGTCCGCTCTATATCTTCTACACCGATGCATGTATTATCAAATGCCTTGTGACAAATGTTTCTCAGGATGAGAAGGTGTGTCGCGATCAATAACCACGCACCTACGTCCAAGGTCAATGTCACAGTTGAAGGTCAAAGGTCAAACCTATTACAGGCGGCAGACAGATAAACTGCATAGTTTGTGTACACAACTCCTCTGAAACCGTTCAGTGGATTGATCTGAAACAATACACACTTTTTATGCCGAACAAATATTTTTTTTACAAAAATATCATCCTTTTAACTTAGCCATTTTTTTCTATTTTTATTAAATTGATTCATTGCGTTCTTGACAAACTCGGCACAGAGCTTTTAATCAAAAGCATATTAATCCATTACTCGTGTTAGATCCTCTATAACTGATGAATGAATTTTCAAATGTTTTCAGATTATCTCATTTTCATTGACCACGTACGCAGGTAAAAGGTCAATGTCACACATCTCTAAGGCCAGCATTAAATAATGATCATGACATTTTTATTCAAACCTATAAAACTCTCCTAATGTTAAGCTATTTGTATGTCCAACTATTTGTGGGGGTATTATGATCACTCCTGTGATAGTTCTAGTTTGTCCTTGTCCGGCGAACTACTTCTACAGCCATGAGCTGATTTTCTCCATATTCGATATACAACCCTACCATCAAGTGCATAACGTAAAAATGTTCGCTGTCCCACTAATACATTCAGAGTTACACCCCTTTTTCAACTCTGAAAATATTTATTTTCCTTGTCCGGCGAACTACTTCTACAGTTTTGGGCCAATTATCTTCATATTCGGTATACAGCACTACCATGAAGACAGGAGTGTGTAAAATGTTCGCTCTCCCACCGATCCATCCGCAGTTATGCCCATTTTTTGACTCTGAACATTCTTTTTTTCCTTGTCCGGCGAACTACTTCTACAGTTTTTGACCAATTCTCTTCATACTCGGTATACATTCCAACTATCAAGTGCAGGAATATTTTTGCTGTCCCACCATTCCATCCGCAGTTATGCCCCTTTTTTCGACTCGGAATATATATTTTGTCCTTATCCGGCGAACTACTTCTACAGTTCTTGGTCGATTCTCTTCATACTCGGTATACATTCCAACATGTTCCCTGTCCCACTGATCCATCCGCAGTTATGCTCCTTTTTCGACTCTGAAAATATTGTTTTCTCCAATCACTCACTCAGTGATTGCTGTTGTATTCATGAATGCTCAACATCGCTGGCAGCCTTAGTAAAAAAGTCTTCAGTAAAAAAGTATTCAGTGACCTTGACCTTGTGCGGTCGGACGTGGGTCGTATGCAAAACAAGGCAGCATCCCTAGACACACATTGTGGCCAAATATTATCAAAATCGGTGAAGTAGCTCATGTGTTATTGAAAAATGAAAGGTGTTACTAACGTGCGTACCACAGGTTGAAGTAACGGACCGAGGTCTATAAATACATTAAATATGCCTAAAAGCATCAATAAATGAAAACAAAATTCAACCTGTGGTGCGTACATTTGTACGTACGTACATGGACTAACGTTATATCCCCTCGCCTATCGGCGAGGGATAATAACAGAATCTCAAAGGTTTACAAACAAGGTGAACATGGTTTACAAACAAGGTGAACATAAGTCCTGAGTGACCTTGACCTTGGGCGGTCAGACGTGGGTCGTATGCAAAACAAAGCACCATCCCTAGTCACACATTGTGGCTAAATATTATGCAAATCGGTGAAGCAGCACATGAGTTCTTGAAAAATGAAAGGTGTTACAAACGTATGTACGTACGCGCGTACGTACGTATGTACCATACGTACGTACATGGACTAACACTATATCCCCTCTTGCCTATTGGCGAGGGGATAATTAGACATAGCACTATGGCTTTGCAAAGTAAATAATAAATTATAAAGGTTAGATAATGAAAAATAGAAGTTAAACATGATATAGAAACAATTTTACATGGCATGTTAGTCTAGGGGATCATGAGAGAATCTCGAAGGTTTGAAAAACACTACTGTAGCGAGTGAAACCGAATAGCCTGTGTGAACCTTCTTTTTGTTTTTCTTGATATGCTGCTATGACCATTCGCGAATGGTTTCAGCAGTTTCATCTTTTTCTTATGCATCTCCTTCGTATTCATTTGTATTTTCTCATTGTGAATTTCGATCAGCAGAGAGCAGGTTGATCCACCCTGATGGATCTTGTGTAAACTATTAATGCCAGGCTACCGTTTGCGATTGTGTGTTCATGTGTGCCTAGATCTGTCCTTTTTGTTCTCTATTATTAGTGTGTACTCGTGCACAGGTTCTTGAAGAATGGTTCATATTTAGTTTTATGTGTTATTTCGGTATCTCCGGTGGTTTGGGTGCGTTGTTGTTTTTTTAAAACATTGTTACCAACATACAATTTACGACACCTGCGAATTACACATTTAAGTACAAAGGTGAGAAACAGGGCTTTTACACGCGAATATTTTTAACCAAAAAAACCTTCTCTTTTTTTTAACCGATAACAATAAAACTGGTCGCAAACTGTTTGTTGAGATTAATGTATTTGACTTGAACCACCAATGCAAGTGAAACATTTATATATCCTCTGAAAAACGTCAAATATTCTCGGATAGATTACTGAAGCTCTTTGAGCGGATAAATTTGTTTACTTTCTTGTCTCTGTATTGAGCCACCTCTCCACAGGTGCACCGAGGTTGTAATCCTCGTAGTTTATAATTATTACAAGCGTGCTGATTGTGTTGAAAACTTCTTAAACATTCGGGAATTATGAGATGAGATTAAATTAAGATACTGGCATGTAATCATTCGTGCACGGGTGATTCCTTTACAAAATTTCAGTAACAGTTGAATCTAATGAGTCCCATATAATTATGATGTGTGACATTAGCGCGGATGTAAGATACATTCATCGTGGAAAGTGAAGATTTATCTATTGAATCATTTATATATTTTTTGGTTGAGAACTGATTAATTGGTTTCGTTACCCTGGTAGACGACCACTGAGTTCACTGAGGCTGGGTAATTGATATAATTTTAATGTTTCAGTAACTCGACAGAGAAGGATCCAGGATTGTTCAGGTTAACAGCTGTCTATTCACTAGATCTCGGATAGTTACATTGTCACAGTTTAGCACCAGGTACAGGAAGTTCAGTTGTCTTCTGTGCATCTCTGCTGATATGGGTAACGCCCCGAGAAGTAGATGAAGTGCCCCTATCGCTGTGCGTTGGGGTAGCGACTGAAACATTTGTAGACTGTTATGGTGGAATCTATTCAGGTTGTGACAGTCTAGATGAGCATTGGCCACATGCAGTACTTCCAAGCCGAATAGTAGTCGCGGAAGGACATATGCTTGGTATATCTTATATGACACCTTTGGGTTTAGTCCATTAAGTTCCATTTAGGCCGGTTTTAATGATACTATAGTCTTTGTCAACGAGGATCTGACAAGAACACGCAGCCATCTATTCTATGAGGCCAGGCAACTCTGTAACGGTAAAAATGCGAAGCTGCGCGGAGCTTGGACGTCTGATGGTGTTATCCTGGTGAAGGACAGCAGCGAATCCATCCACCGTATCCTCACAAAATCTGACTTGCAAAAGTTCTCATAACTTTCTTGAGTTGAGTATACTCCACTAATACTATCAACTACATGTATTGTCAACTTGACTAAAACACTGTAATGTGAAGACAGTACCAGCATAGAAGTATAATGAACACTTGTACATACACCGGATCGCCTTACTCCTCAAAACTGTGAATCGGAAATCTCTCCGAACCAAAACTTCGTTGCAGATCAATTTACGTCTAGCTTGTTTGCATTGGGCATACTATAACTATATCGCATGGCCACTGGTCACTGTTGTGCTAACGCTGTATATCTGGCAAGCAGACTAGACATCAGTTGTTCTGCACGAGTGCGCCGTCAATACTAGTTGAACTGTAATAACCGTGGTTATGCATAAAAAGTGGGTCACACGTAAGAACTGCGGATAGGACTGTATGCATACACGTTGTGACCATAGACCACACTAAGGCTTTAAATCAACAATGTCTATTTTCATTTTTTACTTTTATGCCCCCATTACCGAATGGTAAGGGGGCACATATGTGTGCACACATGGTGTTAACCTAGTAATTTTCGCTCCACTTGCTATAGCTGGTAGATGTCAACATGTTCATACTGAACGGCGAACAGAGTAGATCGTGAGCTCCCGATATCCAAAGTATGGTGGAGAGTGCAGACCCTGATATAACTGTGTGTATGGACGGTAATATCTGGGACTATGCTGGTCACATGATGTTAAACTTGTAAGGTCTATTTTATATGCGGAATTTATTAGTTGCCATTACTTTCATTATTTTTCTTGTCCTGCTGATGTGCAACAAAATGATCAGTGCAGACCCTGATAGAACTGTGTGTACACATGACGCTAAACATGTAAGGTCCATCTATCTCACTGGTGATGGTTGGTAGATGCCATTATTATTGTATTTTCGATATTGAAAAGTGAACATAGCAGATCATGATTTTCTGATGGGCAACATACAGTGAACAGTGCTGACCCTGATAGAGCTGTGTTTGCACACAGCCTAATCTGGGACTACGCTGGGCACATGGCGATAATTCGGTAAGGTCCACTTCACATGCTGCAGTCGGTAGATGTCATGATTTTCATGATTGAGAACAGCGTACAGAGTATACGTAGATCCTGATGTGCTGATGGGCAACATACAGTGAACAGTGCAGACCCTGATAAGACTGTGTGTGTGCACGGTGATATCTGAGACTATGCTGGACACATGGCGATAAACCGGGTCATCTCGGCTAATTATGTTTTAATTGGCATGTGTATTTTTGTCTCGTTGATCCAATGCATATACTTGGTGCAATCTGTGCCCAGGCTGATCCTGCTTGCCCAGTTGTCTGATTTGTGTTTATTTTCTACTATAAATCCAAAACGTTGGTGTTTGTATCGTAACATATCTGGCTATACTGGTCGCTTTACCAACTGGTGTGACACATGTAACTGAGTAAGTCGGCGGGCAGACAGGGCACGGATTGCTCCGCACTGTAAGGACATCGTATTTGCATGTGACTAGGTTGGTCAAACTTGGTAATAAGTACTAATTGTAAATAGTAGGGCAGCAGACTGAAGGGGCACTATCGTATATTGGGACTATTCTACATGTGTATTGAGATGTTAATGTAATCACTGCATTTATAACCTGCGAGCGACGCGAGGTTTATATGATATAATGATCGGTAAACAGCATACATGCTGCTCGACCACACAGCTCTGTGGACAGATCTGAGTGCAATCTGTACGTATTCGTCGATATTGACATGCCTGTACTACATGGTTTTCGGATGTATTTTATGTGTGCAATATGACAATATGGTTTGAACATGTAGGCTACAAATTTACAATTTACATGCATGTATACTGTGCCCCTACTACCAGCTAACGTGGTTTAGTATTGCGCTAAAAGATTTTCCAATTAATATTATTCAATCAGACTACCACATAATACCAGTAATTTGTCAAGCGTACTGGAAACTCATCTGACTGCACTTGGCAGGCATATTCGTGTCCAGTGGTCATATTGTATACACACAAAATTATTTACCTTTAACTATTTGATTATGTAATTGCCTCCAACGAGTGCTATTCAAGGAATGCTATTTTTCTCAGGTTTATTCTTTTTCTGTTTCCTTTTGTATAAGTGTGTATGTGCCAAGGGGGACCATCCGTTGGGTGGGGACGGTGTGTATGCAACTCAGAGTTATCGATCTTACGGCAGTGACACGATGGCTACATTCCTAATGTTGATCGGTTCAGTAACATGATGAAGTCTAGACGCAATGTCATCGTTGTCATGCCGACATACCGGTACCGATCTACCTATGTGAGCTTGCACCATGTTCTGATTATGATACACTTATTTTGGCATACACATCAAACATTCTGCATTGTTTCGCACATCAAACACTGCCCTAAACCAAACATTACCATATATAAAAAAACGTTTCTCCATGAAGGTAAATGGACACACAATTGTCTCTTTTATAAAGTCCTGATGACTGCAATTGCTATTGTGACATTACTATTTTGGTTCGCTATTATTTTGATGAATTCGGGAGATATTCATCCTAACCCAGGTCCTGAGCATGTCCCCTCATCACCTATCAGCACTGCTGATACTTCTACAGACACACTTACATCAACTAGCAGTACACCATATTCATTAGACCTTTCCCATAATATATCACTGGTTCAATATAATGTACAAAGCATCATTTCCAAGCTGGATATAATTACAGCAGAACTACAAGCTTTTGATATATTGCATTCAGTGAAACGTGGCTGAACAACAGTGTGGATAATAACAAACTGACAATACCCTCATATTGTGCCCCTGTTCGAAAAGACAGGGCCGATAGTCATGGTGGAGTGATGCTCTACATAAAAGATACAATATATTTCACCAGAAGACATGACTTAGAAATAACTCCATTAGAAAACATATGGGTTGAGCTATTGCTAAACAAAAAGAAAGTCCTTCTTGGCCTATTTTACAGACCACCAAACTCTGATATTAATTATAATAACACAATTGAAGACTCTATACACCTAGCCATTGACACAGATATTAAAGACATAATAATTACAGGTGATTTCAATTATAATACTCTAGCTCCGCCGACATCCCAGAAAGTTAATAATATCATACAACAATACAGTCTTCACCAGGTAATAACCGATTGTACACACTTTACAGAAACATCATCTTCTATTATTGATCTCCTGTTTGTATCAGATAAGAACACACTTGTAATCTAGTGGCGTTGCAGACCCTTTTCTGAACCAGGAACATCGTTACCATTGCCCAATTTATGCTGTGTTTAAATTCAGAAAACCCAAATCAAAAACATTCAGAAGAGATATATGGTTATACGAGCAAGGGAACTACGAATTATTGAGAGAAAGCATTCAGTCCACCGATTGGGAAACATGTACTGACGATAATATTTCCTGTTATGCCAAATCATTTACAGAAAAACTTATCGAAATAATGAAAGAGTGCATTCCAAACAAAACTGTTACAATCCGACCAAAGGAACCTCCTTGGCTTACGAAAGTAATAAAAAAGAAAATTAAGGAAAGAAAACGAGCGTATCATAAGGCAAAACGAACTCAATTAGACCGCCATTGGAATAAATTTAAACTAATTCGAAATGATACTATATCACTAATACGTAAATCGAAGGAAACCCATTATACTACCATGTCTGATAAGTTGAACAATAATGAGACAACATCAAAAAATTGGTGGAGTACCTTAAAAGCTTTCATGTCTCCATCCGCAAACCGCTCTATACCACCGCTGAATAATAACTCAAATATTTCTGAAACAGACTCTGATAAGGCAAATATGCTGAACAACTTTTTTCGAGACCAAACTATTCTGGAAGGTGCGAATAACGAAATACCCGAAATACCAACCTTTCCAGTAGATGAACAGCTATCGCAAATCCAAGTATCACATGAAGAAGTACTTTTAACTTTAAAGTCTGTACCGATTGGTAAATCCGCCGGACCTGATTGTATTGATAACCGCGTTTTACGCGAGGCATGTAACGAACTTGCATTGCCTCTATGCAATCTATATAATCGCTCTCTAAACGCAGGTATGTTTCCAGAATCTTGGAAAGAAGCACATGTATGCGCTGTGTACAAAAAAGGAGATCCAACGCTTGTTAATAACTACCGTCCAATCTCTCTATTAAATACCATCGAAAAAGTATTTGAAAGAATTGTCTTTAAGCATATATATAATTTCTTGCATCGTAATAAAATACTTACTCCTAAACAGTCAGGTTTTATACCAAATGATTCTACAATAAACCAACTAACATATTTGTATGATACATTTTGCCACGCTCTTGATGACGGTAAAGAAGTGAAAGTAGTGTTTTTGGATATTAGTAAAGCGTTTGACAGAGTATGGCATAAAGGATTATTAGCAAAACTGAACTCAATAGGATTAACAGGTATTGTTCTCAGGTGGTTTAGTAGTTATCTACAAAATAGACGACAACGAGTAGTTATACCGGGCACCAAATCTGATTGGAATTTGATAAATGCCGGTGTGCCTCAGGGTTCTATCCTTGGACCACTTCTGTTTTTAATATATATTAATGATATTGTAGATGCCATAAATTCTAACTTACGACTATTTGCAGACGACACTAGTTTATACATCGTCGTAGATGACCCTGTTGAAGCAGGAGAATTACTACAAGGCGATATAGACACAATTACAAATTGGTCAACGAAATGGCTTGTCACGTTTAATCCTGCCAAAACTGAATCATTACTCATATCTCGAAAAATTATCAAACCCCAACATCCTCAACTTCACATGTTTGACCAACCAATAACTGAAGTAGAGAGCCACAAACATCTCGGCATATTTTTAGCAGATGTTTGTACTTGGAATAATCAAATATCATATATCAAAGATAAAGCGTGGACCAGAATCAACATTTTGAGGAGCCTGAAATTCAAACTCTCACGAAAAACATTACAGACTATTTATATCGCATTTATACGTCCAGTCCTTGAATACGGCAACATTATATGGGACAACTGTCTATCAAGCGAAAAATACGAACTAGATAAAATACAGCATGAAGCTGCAAGAATCGTAACAGGCGCAACCAAACTAGTCTCATTGAACGATCTATACCAGGAATTAGGGTGGGAAAGCTTAGGTGAACGAAGACGGAAACAGAAATTAATATTGTTTTATAAAATGGTTAATGGTTTAACACCTGCGTACTTGTCATCACTTGTCCCACAAAATGTAGGTGGCACCTCACGATACAATCTACGAAATGACAGTAATATTCATCCACCACATTCACGCACTGTATTATATACTAATTCATTCTTACCTTCAGTTATTAGAGAATGGAATCAGTTAGCGCTCCCTGTCCGTGAGTCTTCGACATTAACGACGTTCAAGACGCTCATCAATACATAGTCTACTGTGATACCAAAATACTACTATTACGGACTCAGGAAAGCACAAGTTCTTCATACCAGATTACGTACTAACTGTAGCTCACTCAATTACGATCTCTATCAGAAAAACATTTCAGATTCATCCCTGTGTCGCTGTGGCAGCATTGAAAACGTACAACATTACCTCCTTAACTGTCCATATTACCATGATATACGACAAGATTTATTTCAAACTATCACCCAAATCCCTGATGTAAATCTCCTTATTATAATAAAAATGGTACAATAGACATATTATTATTTGGGTCAAACGAACTATCATATCAGGATAACACTAAGGTATTCCAAACCGTACACACGTATATTCTGCGTAGTAAGCGATTTGTGTAATAATATACGTACAGTTCGATGTGTATCTCATAAATTGTAACATTGGTGTGCCTACTTAGCCTCCTGTGTGACGATGATGGACCCTCTAGTGGCACATGCATTTTTATTTTTTTCATTATTTTTATTTTTTTATATATATCTTTGTTTTTCTTTTCATTTTATTTTTTATTTTTTTCTAATTATCAATAAAAATTCAAACATTTGATAGAATATACTATTGGTTACGGCCAATATATTTTCTTTTCATGTCATCTTTTGCTTTTATGAGCAAAATTGACAGTTGTTTCCCTTGTACACTTCGTTCAAGATATATCGAGTAAAATACTATTATTTTGCTTGATAACAATCCATAAACTTAATAGTGTTTTGTATCTGCCATTATTACACCAACTGGTCTCATGCTGACAAAGTGACAAATTCGTGGTTTTTGTACTTTGCCAGCTTGTGACCCTAATTGCATTGATCAAGGAGAGGAACTTTATAAGATAGTAATCTTTCGTTCCAATCCTTCTATTCTGAATATTTGTTTATACCTGATGTAAATTGTTTATAATAAAATATGTTTATACCAATGATACTATACATGGTCCTCCTTGCTGAACTGATCTGCTCACTAATGTTCAAATTGGACTCACTGGAAGTTGCCCGGATTAGCCCCAGATGAACCGCATTTTCATAAATGGTCCATGTTTCATGGTCTGATGTCTTTGCATTTGTAATTATTTTACTTGTCTTTACATAGCTTTTCTTTACATAAACACTTTTTTCTTAGTGCGACGTTCATTGACGCATATGTGCCATCCAATATTAGCGTTACGGTAAGTTTTGACACATCGCAGGAAAATGACGTTTCAAAATAATTTAATTACCCGATTTGTTATCCAATCAAATGACGTGTTACAATTGTATGTCTTTTAATGTTTTAAATGTAGGGACTGATAAATGCAGTTTACATATTCTATCAGCAGATTGACATATCGATGGACTAGTAACATAAGGTCGTAACTGCTATGCTAAAGCATAGCAGTTACGACCTTATGTTACTAGACCATCAATATGTCTCCTCAATCGATAGAACCCAAATTTGGAGTTTGTGCTTGAAAATTAATGATATAATCGGTCTCAAAGCAACGCATGTTAGAAATTGTATTGGCTAATTATTGAAAAAAGCTTTCTTTCCTTTGGATATTTTGAGATAATTGGCAACGTCTGTCGTGTGGTAATGTTTGAACATTAGTAGTTGCACAAAACTATGCAAGTGACCCAAAAACAACGAAATCCACCCAAATACCCATATGACACCAAATTTGTGACCATCTGTTCAAACACGTGTGTCCTCATACAGTAGATACACGTCAAATATGAAACTATTTGAGTGAATATCTGCAGGAAATTGATAACAAGGGAAAAATGATTGTGTTGAACGTCCTATCATCAGCTAAGGACCACAGTTTTAAGTCTCATCCGACAGACAATTGGGATGGAAATACTAAGCATTTTGCACACCTATGGTGAGGATTGAACTCACAACCGCCAGTAGTGAAGTCCAATGTCATATACGATGGTAGGTCAGTAAGTACATGTAGTGTCACTTGACAATTGTCTCGTCCAACTTGTTTCAAATATGGCAGTGTATTACACTAGGCCACGGCCCATTCCTATGACATTTATATATCTGCTTAATGTGTCACCCTAGAACAGAAGCGGGGCTCACTGAAACATGGGATTAAATTGAATGTATCCACTGTTCCTGTCAATTCTGAATGACATTCAATACACGTTCTTTCTATCGACGTACATTTGGCTATTAAACACATTAAATCTACAAAATATAAATAAATAAAACAATGCATCAATAACAAAGAAGTCACCATCCCCAATTAGTTTTATTTTATAAAATTCCATTAAAAATTGATTTTATTGCAAAAATATTCATACAATTTTGGAATGTGTGGACCTATTTTCAAAATCTAATCTGATTTTGTTAGCTACCGGTACATCGTTTACAAGCTCTTTTGCCATGTTTCGTTTTTCGACCATCTAGGTAACTAAGAAATAAATATTTGTTGGAATTTCATCAAATAAAAATATATGGGGAGGGTAACTTTTTTGCTGTTCATGAAAAAGTACTTACGTTAAATACGTAGAACAGAGCATTCGGCAGCCGGCCAGCAATTACAAATGAAACCATAATGAAACTGCTATGTTAATGAATTTAAAATTCTGACCACAAATGTGTCTATTATTCGACATGGAACGATAATAAATTACAATAAATTAATATTAAGTAAATATCATCAGCTTAAACATTGACGTGACGGTCGATTGGAAGTCACCAACGCAATGACCCATGTTCCATTTTGAAGGTATACATTACGACCCCAACACTTTTTTGTATGCATACACCTATTGTTTTCGGGCGTATGAGGTGTGCGAACATAGTTTTCCATAAAAAATATGTTAAATAATGCATGTTTCTTGGCATTTTGATAAAAAGTGGTTAAAACTGGGTGAGAAATGTCACAGAAACCTGTTTGTTTACACACCGGTGTCCATTGTACCTTCAATAACTTTTTACTGGATGATGCCTCAGTGAAGACGTTAGTAGTTTTTTATCGGGGACACATAACGCCATCCCCTCGCCTATATGTATTTTCTCAAAGTTTAATGTATGTGTGAAAATAAATACAAAATGTACCAACCTCGTGGTGGTGCTGCTGCCACTGGGGCCCGCCATTTTGAGACCTCTGCATCTTTTTGTCTCACATACGGTACCCATGTTACCAATCGTATACCCATCCCCCTAGTAGTGTAAAGCATGTATGGGCACAAAACACATCATATAATTGACATATGTAGTTAAATTGACCATATTTTCGCTTAATGCACATTTGAATCACAAATAATATGGGAAATTATTGCAAATATAGTTTAAAATTATAATATGCCATAATACACCGTCAAAATATCAGTGTATGCTCTCCTTACATTATCAGAATTTGCATAACTTATTTTATGTATCGGTGTAGGCCCTGATCTTTATAATTTTCTGCCCTTTTGGGGATACTTGTATATTTTACTAAAATATTTTACAAATATGCCCCATATACACCCGCAAACGTAGACTAACAGTGTGTACATCGGCTTAAGTCATCAAACGTTATATCAATTATCCAGATGTATCAGTGTAGACGCTGATCGTTGTCCCCTCTCGCTCCTTTGGAGACGTATGCATGTATCGGGTCGCAGAAGTACATGCCGTATGTGCAGCTACATTATTGTATTAGTCAAGTTTATTTCGGATTCATTATTGTATGTTGCAGCGAGCATAATGAAAAGCAGCGTGCATAATGAAACTGATGACAGTGATCATAACCTATGCTGTTTGCAACTGTCTGTTGACATTTTCTCAGGTATACAAGTTTCCCTGGTTAATTACACTTTCTCCTTTACCCATATATAACTTGATTGAACTGTACAGACACAATCAGGGGAGACCATGGTTTATCCCGTCAACACAGTGCGTATGTGCCGTGAAACACGGTGCCGTGAAACATTTTTGATATCCTGTCGATATGACCTGTGTATGAATATGTGCAGTGGCAGTGGTTATATTTTTGCATTTTAAAGCCATGTGTAGGTGTTGACGGGATAAATAGAATAGTAGGTTAGTGCCGTGAATGGGAAAAATATCTGGCGCGGCACGGAAACGGGATGTGCTCGGCATAGCCTCGCCCATCCCGTTTCCTAAGCCTTGCCATATATTTTTTCCCATTCATGGCACGAACCTACTATTCTCTATTTATTAGGCAGGTACCATAAACCAGTGGAATTGATTGCCATGTGAAGAAAAAAAGATAGTTGTATTGCAATTACCAAATTGCTAATGCACATCTGTACTGTTTAGCCAGTGTCCACACTGTGAGCCTCAAATCATTAATGACGCACATCTGTCTGTTTCCAACTCTCAAGTTGCGTTAAAGATGGTTGTAAGCCTAATCATGATATTCGTCACTGCATTGGTACTAATTAAATTACACATGTATAAGTCGATCAGGACATACATAGTTTGCATTGTAGTAGCGAATATATAAGTGTTGAATGTTGATACATGATTGTTACCGGTATATATAGTAAATCAGGAAATACAATGTTTGCCATTTAGTCCGGAAATATATGCAAGAAAGTGAGTGTATTACAGGGCTCCAGATAAGGAATTAGTAATTGAGTATTGTCACTCCATCATTTCTGAAACAATTGGGTATTTCAAAATTTTAATTGGGTAAAATAAAGTCACATTGCTGTTTACACATCAGCAGACAGCAATTATTTAGAATATAACTAAATCACATATTTTGTTAGCTGACAGATAAAAATAATTAAAAATCGTTAATTGACCCCATATACAGCATTGTTTCATTGTAAGTGGACAATGGCCTACGAGAATGACGTTATGACAGTTTGACCAGCATAGCACCAGATCCATATATGCACCTGACAGCTCTGATAAGTGTCTACTCTGTTGCCCGTCTGATTTAGCATTATATCGGGGAAAACATAGATTGTAACCCGACGATGTAAATATAAATACATGTATTTCCAGACTGGGATCCTACATCTGTTGAAAATGGCACAGTATGTCCATTTTGTCACCCACTGTCGCATTCCAGTATGTAGTTTGTAATTAGGTCATTCTTATATTTATACAGCTCACATATATTTATATCAGCGCTCTAATTAACTGGAGTTCTAAGTAGTCTGTTAAACTATTAAGCGTAACAATCGTATTATGAATATATTTCAGAAGTACTACTGATACGTCATATACCCACGTGACCGCAAAGGGAAATAACTGTGGTTTAAGCAAAATAAGGGGAAGTTAGTCGTTCAGTGACGGCGGGAAAAACTGGCTGTCCGGAATATGTAATCTGTAAAAGAACGGCACATACTGGTCGGATTACTGTGAAATTTGTTTTATTTGATATATAAATGATGAATACATCAGCGTACTGCAAAAACAGAATCGTTAAATTGCCCATCGCATGCTCCCACCTGCCACCCACCCGCCACGGGAGATAAGTCATCGGAAATTTCTCAAAATCAATAGGCTTCTTTGTCTTGCCGTGATAAACATGTATACATGTTATATCTCCTTTAAGGGTGGGAATTGGCCGGAACACATTCCATACACGGTGAATCCGTACATGGAATAGTAATCACTTGACCAGTTTCTGCAAGCAAAGAGTCTATGGCATAACACATCTGGATATTTTCTTTAACATACTACTTTTGACTAAATCCGCAGATGAATATCTGATGATTTAGTGTGGTTAAACCTTCACAAAATCCTTCTCCTACAGTGGAAGGCGTAAAGTAAAGATATATTTGGGCTGTGACTGGAGAATATGGGGCTTATTGGATATGTGACCAGTGTAGCTCCTGATCACGTAGCACACTCCTGTAGACCGATAATGATCTATATTGCTTGTTAGAAACATGACAGGTGTTTCATTGATGGAATGGCGAACAGTGCAGATCCAGATGCACAGGCTGATGTGGATCTACACTGGTCGCAAAACCCATGAACCCCATTTCTCCAGTCATAGCCACATGTTTACTGTATTCCATTTCAGACATGTGAATTGGTATTGCTCTAACAAAGACAGACAAATACTTGATGTTTGCACATACAGTGTGTAGAGGAGACTACGGAGCCAGACAACACCATCAAACAGAACAGAACATGTTTGACAGCCTCGGGGAGGAAGGTACATATGTATATAGGGACTGAAATCAGACAGGACCTTTTTGAAAGGCCCTCGTACCCATGTAGATCCTCGTCATTATGCACATAAGAGATATGTTGTTGCACAACGCCGCTTCATATCCCCTCACCCATAGGCAGGAGGGGATATCGCGATAGCATAGTTCATGTATGTACATACATACCTTAGTAGACCGCGGTAAGTCTCCTACGGACAAGCTCATGAGACTTCGTGAATAATGATGAGTCATGTGACACTTTGTGCTAATTACACTGTAAATAGTCATATGTGAAATCGCTAGATGCAACAACTAAAACAGCTGTGTCGTGACATACAACAGTGATTCTATATGTTATGTACATCTGGTATCCCGGCGTAATTTACTGACAAATCACACAATTTAGAAGGAAAATTAATATTTTCTTATTTTTATAAGAAACTATGTATAATACCAATCCATTAAGAAAACAGTATTGACACTTCTTGGTAAAATGTATGTGTGTTTAGTTATTATGTCTCCCCCATATATTGTATTTGGCATGGTTGACCGTCTGTCTCTATGTCCGTCCGTTCGTCTGCCCGTCCGTCACAAAATTTGTGTCGCAAGTTTCTCCAAAAGTATTTGAGTCGCGAAATTTTACAGGAATGTTTGTCATCATGTGATGTCGCGCACCTGCGGTTTTGGATACGGATTCATCCAGTTTTCGCAGAGTTATGGTCCTTGACTTAGTGAAACGTGGCGATTTTCAACTTGTGTCGCACATAACTGAAAAACTATTTGAGCTACAGTCATGAGATTTGTCCACGACTTGCTGCTAAATTACTCTGTTTCAAATTAATACAATTAGCTTACCTTATTCTTGATATTTTTCTTCATAGATGCACCTTCAGTTTTGTATACACTGTTGAAAAGAAAAGAAAAAATGTAAATGTAAAGATATTTTTACGTCATGTAAATATATGTAACGGAAATGACATTTCTGAGACACCTGGGCCCCTGAAGTGGAAATAAAATGACATTAACAATTGGCTATGCTATTATAAATGTAACACCTGGACTGTCTTCAAATGGAATACACACAGTTTAATGGATTATTGGTTCTACCTTGAAACTAGAAAAACGGCACCAAGATGGACATAAAATATGGAATCACTAATATATAATGTACAGCAATGTAATGTAACAATAATAATGTAAATCAAAATACCGATTGCTTATTGTGGCTGAATTTAGTAACGTACAGGACACTTCATATTACTCGCCAAATTGTATATACTATTGAAACCTTCAGAGCCGTGCCAGTTATCATTGTTTTGTCCCAGAAGCGTTTTGGAGCTGCATTAGTATATCGACTAGCAAGAAATAATAATTTTGATCCAAATGTATTGCAGAGAAATATGTTATAACTTCTATTTCCTTCATCTAAAATCTTAACTTTCTTCATGAAACCAACTTTTATGGGAAGATCTGATTTGTATACGCCCGTTTGGAAAAACGGGACGTATTATGTATTCATCTTGTATGAGCGGGCGGGCAGCGGGTGGGCGGGCACAGCTTGTCCATGCAATAACTAGAGTTATACTTGATGGATTGTAACCAAATTTGGCATACATGTTTATCACTGCAAGCCAAAGAAGCCTATTGATTTTCAAATATTTCCGATGACATATCTCCCCTTGGCGGCCATTTTTATTGTTCGCACTCTGTGTCCTTGTCCACGCTATAACTCAAGTTCTACTTCACCGCTCGTAACCAAGTTCGGTATACATGTTTATCACGGCAAGACAAAGAAGCCTATTGATTTTGAGAAATTTCCGATGACTTATCTCCCGTGGCGGGTTGGTGGCAGGTGGGAGCATGCGATGGGCAATTTAACGATCGGGGTTCATCCTTACCGGAATTCCGAATGGAGACCTGGTTTGGCCCTCACATACGTCTTTGGCATTTTGTATGTGACAGTTGAATCTGGTCATACCCCTTATGTGAGTATTACGATTATTCGTAATCTTATTTTAAGGGAAGTAGCCAAGTGACTTGGTGTGGTATGGACCTGGCACCAGGTCAGGTTATTCCAATTTCAGGGCTGAATATAATTTTTCTCGATGGAAATATTCCGTTCTGATTTTGGGATTCCCCCCCCCCCCCCCCCCACCCCCAATGAAGCAGGTTAAAACGGGATTGAACCCGTTTGCCCGGTCTTACATGACCTCAGCTGTTGATAGGCCGTTAAACACCAATAAACAAACAAATAAACTCCCGTGGCGGCAATTTTTTATTTTCGCAATCTGTACCCTTGTCCACGCAATAACTCAAGTTCTACTTCACCGATCATAACCAAATTCGGTATACATGTTTATCACGTCAATATGAGTTATCTCCCCTTGTTGACTTTCATTGCCTCGACGGGCGTATATTGTGACCTTCGGCACTCTTGTTATCATTGTATACATGTTTCTCATTCTATAATTTTATAGTTCTATACATGTTGTTCATTTATATTGATCATCATTTTACTATGTTTACCCTAATCATCTGATTGCCTACCACATCTAACATACTATTTTACCATTATTTTTATTCTTCATCTACATTGCTTGGACCTAAATTATATTATTTTGTGTTGATGGGCCGTTAAGCACCATTCCATTCATCTAAAATGCTTAACATTTCATACATGCATTCCTGTAAGGCTCTACTACCATGCTGTGCCAAATCCACGACCGTCTAGTCTCTTTGCAAAACTTAACATCAGAGAAATATGTTATAACTTCTATTTCCTTCATCTAAAATGCTTACTATTTCACACATGCATTCCTGTAAGGCTCTACTAGCATGCTGCGCCAAATCCACAACCGTCCAACACCCGCTGATCCCAAGGTCAACGTCAAATACTTGGTCTCTTTACAAAACTTAACATCAGAGAAACATGTTATAACTTCTATTTCTTTCATCGAACATTCTTAATATTTCATGCATGCATTCCACTAAGGCTCTACTATCATTTTGTGACAACTCACCGCTGATCCCGAGGTCAAGGTCACATACATGTACTTAATATTTTTACAAAACGAGGGGGTGGGGTATTCCATAAGCATCGCTTGCTGACCAATCTAGTTGTCTCTCTTCACCGATTGATAAAATCAGCTTATTACCTCCCTTCACCGATTGATAAAATCAATTTACTATCTCCCTTCATCAATTGATAAAATGAGCTTATTATATTCCTTCAACAATTGATAAATATGTTTAATATATGGCGAAATCGAAAATGCTAATCATTACATTCTCTCATGTCCCCTTTATACAAAAAAAAGACAACGCTATTTGTCATCTCTTCCTTGTCCACCGATCCTTAATAACTTAATTTACGGCAGCAAATTCTTAAACGACAATGAAAACAGCCTTGTATTCGAAAGGGTTCAACACTTCATCATTGCCTCTAAATGTTTCACTGCATGAGGGGAGACTACTCCTGTGACTGATCGGATTGTAATGTTTACCTTGTAAATTACCAATAGCATACCTATAGCTTATCGAGTATCGTTATTGAACACTTCATAACAATGCCAATGGTTTGGAGCGCATGAGTGGGATATCTTTTTTTTCTCTTCAATTATGTAACAAAACTTACATACCGGGTATGTATACATTACATGCATCTTTGCCACATTCCCATTGACTGATGTTTTACTCAAGGAGAAGAATTCATTAAGCTCTGTGAGCTTGTTTTCTAATCCTTATTCACTTACTTTATATGAATGTTGATGCATACATGTATACTACTTGAAATAAATAATGTTGTGACACCAAAATGTGGAACAGGTTGTAGTGTATTATGGATTTAAATATTCTCTGTTATTACACTGAAAAATTACATTTTGTGCAATGAATTTGAATTTCAGACCAAATGTGATAACAAGTGTATTGTGGATGATAACAAGTGAAAGGGAGGAAAGAACAGAAAGCGTTAAGAGAATCCATAAGGTATGTGACTTGTTTCTCCCATTTCCAATATGTTTCTATGTACTTATACTTAGGCCATTAAAAAGGAACTTTCGTTTTCAGACACAGAGTTTGCAGGGCGGATTTTTTAAAGATTTATTTTTGTATGAGATTCTCGTCTCTGACTTCTTTCAAGTTGCCAGATGCATTTTGCATATCAATTTAACCTGTGGTTATATGTTTAATAAAGCTACTATAACCTCTTTAGACTTGAAAACTTACCAGTTATCGTCAAACCTGATTGGACGTAACATATTTCTGCTTAGTAGTGATCATGCAGCGAATTTACAATATGTTATTATTTCTCCATGATGATACAAAGCTTTGATACATAGGGATTTTTTGCGGAGGTATCTGTGAACCAAGGTACTAGTTTATGGCCTTACATGGGACCTGTTAATTGTTATATATAGGGGTACAATTATATGGCTATCGTCCATCATTCTGCTGTAAGTACGGTTGTGGTTGAAGAACTGCTGCCAATAAATAGCCTGTGTGCTCAGTACAGCCAGCGATCGTCAGGGCATGTGACAGACCGGACCGGACAGTTCTGTATGCACATGGGCAACACAGTTTCATCATACCCTAGTCCTTACATAGTCCTGTGTATGAAACTATTCGAAGTGGTCAGTGGAAGAAGGGGACTATGTGCCTTATGGACTTAGCTCCCTTCTTCCTCTAAGCCCTTCAGTTGTGAATCAGAATATGCTATAACATGATCCAGTTCTTTACTTTCATATTCACCGTCACCATGTTCTCCGAGATAACATTATTATGTGCCTCATCTGTCCATGCCATTCTTTATTAGTGACTGATCAAATAACACACTCATGTAGCCTGATAACAATCTATATTGCTTGTTAGAAGCATGACGGTTGTTTCATTGATGTAATGGCGAACAGTGCAGATCCTGATCAGACTGTGCAGATGCATTCACGACACTAACCTACTATTCTCTATATATGAGACACGTCATGTGATTTTGTACCTTTGGACATCTGCTTAATTTCATGAAATACGTTTACAAAATTTACAATATTTTCAGTATGCGGAATTACTGAGAAAATTGTTTCAACTTTTGACTTTATTTATGAAAAATATTGTAAATTTTGACAACGTATTTAATGAAATTACGCAGATGTCCGAAAGTTTAATATAGTATTATTACAAGATGATTGGCCGTTCAGTGCGGTACATTAGGAGGAAAGCCTAAATTGAGATGGGTTTATGTTAGGGAATCAACTATATGTATCATACAGGTGACCGCGTCTGCCCGGAGACGGAAACCAACGTGAGCTGATCATGATAGTAACAAACAGAAGCATGACCATAATACGCACGTTCGTATCCGCTACCTCACACACGCCAACACAAGCATAATAACAAATACAACATGGACAAGGAAGGCGATTTTGGCAATAAATGGCCGCGACTTTATTGGAGAAATATTGGACAGAAGCAAATACAGGCCTCATAAGTGGCGGACAGATGTTTGCGGGTGGTGACATGTGAGAGCCATTACCGCATGGTAATGCCCATTACCGCCTGGTAAAGATTACCGCATGGTAATGCCCATTACCGCCTGGTAAAGAAGGATTCGCTTGGATGCAAGCAACATTGCCGCTTGGTAATGCCCATTACCACCACCTGGTAATGCCCATTACCGCACGGCAATGCTAGGAAGCACATACTGCAGTCCCCCGATAGCAGTGGTGGCCCTCAGCAGCTACACTGAGTGAATTAGCAGACCAGTGATATTCGGGGGGAAGCTGACGGGAACCTCCATCCAGCTTCAGCGAGCTTGTGCCGGGACGGTCCGTGCACGCGCAATCTGCAGAGAACCAGCTAGGTATTGTGCAACTGATATGCTATATCAAAACTATCAAACATCTCACCACCCGCAACAATCCGCCGCCGAGCAAATAATAAATCACTTTATATATAGTGGTAAATTATGTATAAGAGGCCTCCTTGAGTATACACATTGCATTGACGTATTGTGTACCAAAGTGGGAATACACGTCGACTATTTAAGTATATAGGTTAATGTAGCATCATTTTACTACTTGCAGTTAGCACTTTGGTATTCAAGGAACGTCCCAATGTGTGTATGCATGATAAGAAACAAAACAATCGAGACTTCTATCGTAGTCTCCATTGCGACGACAACTTGGCCGGCTCGTGGCATGTTACCGGCGAGGCATGGTACACAGCATATACACACAGATGGTGGAACAGCAATACTGAAACGAGAACTCGGGGCAGCATCATCATGGCAAATTTACGACATGGAAGTGCGATAAACATTTTCTACCGATTTGTAATTACAGCATAGGAACAGTGTTGAATCTCTCATAACAATTTTTTGTTGCATATTGTATTACTATAAATCTTGTAAGGGTGTGGGGTTGGGTTACGTCTGATCTGGTGCATTTTGTCGAGAGAAAGGTTGTGCCAACCACATGGGTGGCTTTATATAGTGCTGAAAATTAACCCGTGCTTGACGACTAAGTCGGCCCGGCCAAGAACAGCGTATAATTTGTAACATGTGCAACCAGTGTAGCCCCAGATCAGCCTGCGCATAAGCATATAATAAACACGACACACACTAGATGACATGACGGACAAACACTATTACGCACGCGAAAATAGGTACGACCAAACCGAGACTCACAGAGTATTATTGTGTAGCACACTGGCGGCTTTGGTCAAAAGGGGCGAATTCCCAGACCCATGATACGTATCGGGCGGCGATGGCCCGAACGGTCAATCCCTATAATAAAGGGGTCTATTCGTTATAAAATAGACCAGATTAATTATGGCCTTATACTAATTAGTAAGACGGTACTACACTGATCGGTACTACACTGATCGGTACTACACGTTTCGGCACAAGGCCTTTATCAAGGAATTAGTTTCTACTGAACGCTAAGTGGCATCCATTTTAGATTTTACAATGTTTAAACCGGTACAAGGCAATTAAGTAGAAACTAATTCCTTGATAAAGGCCTTGTGCCGAAACGTCGGAAAAGTGTTTTTTGCAGAATTGTTGAACATATCGTATTGCGGCGGAAAGATTACTACTATTTCATCAATGGAACACCCGTCACGCACACAGGGTGAAGTAACGGACCGAGGTCTATATACATTAAATATGCCTAAAAGCATAAATAAATGAAGAAACAAAAATATTTTTTTTTTACCCCTTCCATCTAACCATTATAGGAAGGGGTCTAACTTTTTAATAGGCCGAACCCGCACGGGCTCGAGACAACGGACTTTCACGAAACGTCAACCGAGTTATATCATTGTCGCCTATTGCAGAAGTTGGGAGAATGTTAGTATTCCGCAACGATATATTCCCCGATGCGCTATGTCAACGCGTTTTCGAGCTATCGATCGTTTTGTTGTAAAAAAATTATCATCATTGCTAGGTCGGGAAAGAACGGACACATTTCCGAGGCCGATATTGCTATATGAAGGAGTAAACATCGGGTTCAAAATACACTTTTACGTCGTCCCGGCCCGTAAAGAAACATTTTGCATAGAGAAAACATTGTTTCCAATCGAACATTTGATCAAACCTACATTTATACCCGTCCTGTGCGTCACGACAGACAATTTAATCGCACAGACATTTCTATCATTTCTCGGGAAGCCATTTTGTATAAACATCGTGGGACATGTTTATTCGCCGGAACTCGTGCACTTACTATGTGTAAAAAACGGAACTTTTATAAACGGTTATAATTCATATTTTATAATACCTATGTTGATGGTAAAACTATCAAGTTAAAGGTATGTCTCTCTACTCCGATTTCAAGTTTTGTCAAAATATATTTTTTTCTAATAAACACGTTTTGGCAGCATATGAGAATTGTCCGTGGGGTCAAATTTTATTTTTGACCGAATATGGTCATGTTATATATCAAATCGAAGGTATCAACGAGGCGATCACTCTGGTGCATTTTTTTGTCGAAATCGGATGGCTATGTCATCCAAGATGGCCGCCGAAATGTCAAAAGGTCGTTCTTTTATTAGAGATTTCAAAATTCTTCTTCACATGAACCGCGTGGCCCATTGTGGCCAAACTTCAAAGTGATGGTCCATGGGTGAAGCCTTTTCAGATTTGTTAAAACGGAGGTTATCGCTAATCCTTGATGGCAGCCGTCTAAACATAGCATAAATTCTCAAAAAAATCTTCTTCTCATGAACCGCTAGCCGGATTTCGACGAAACTTGGTAAGAATGATCGATGTACAATGCTCTTTCAAAGTTGTTAAAATGGTGACTCCGGGGTCAAAAATGGGCGTTGCCCGTGGGGTAAAATTTGGATAAAATTTTATATCTGACCGAATATGGTCATGTCTATATCAAATCGAAGGTATCAAAGAGGCAATCGCTCTGATACATTTTTTGTCGAAATTGGATGGTCATGTCATCCACGATGGCCGCCGAAAGGTCAAACGGTCGTTCTTTTATTAGAGATTTCAAAATCTGATTTATAAAACGCAGGTAACGTAGGGCCATCTTGGATTAGCGATAACCTCCGTTTTAACAAATCTGAAAAGGCTTCACCCATGGACCATCACTTTGAAGTTTGGCCACCATGGGCCACGCGGTTCATGTGAAGAAGAATTTTGAAATCTCTAATAAAAGAACGACCTTTTGACATTTCGGCGGCCATCTTGGATGACATAGCCATCCGATTCGACAAAAAAATGCACCAGAGTGATCGCCTCGTTGATACCTTCGATTTGATATATAACATGACCATATTCGGTCAAAAATAAAATTTGACCCCACGGACAATTCTCATATGCTGCCAAAACGTGTTTATTAGAAAAAAATATATTTTGACAAAACTTGAAATCGGAGTAGAGAGACATACTTTTAACTTGATAGTTTTACCATCAACATAGGTATTATAAAATATGAATTATAACCGTTTATAAAAGTTCCGTTTTTTTACCACATAGTAAGTGCACGAGTTCCGGCCAATAAACCTGTCCCACGATGTTTATACAAAATGGCTTCCCGAGAAATGATAGAATGTCTGTGCGATTAAATTGTCTGTCGTGACGCACAGGACGGGTATAAATGTAGGTTTGATCAAATGTTCGATTGGAAACAATGTTTTCACTATGCAAAATGTTTCTTTACGGGCCGGGACGACGTAAAAGTGTATTTTGAACCCGATGTTTACTCCTTCATATAGCAATATCGGCCTCGGATATGTGTCCGTTCTTTCCCGACCTAGCAATGATGATAATTTGTTTACAACAAAACGATCGATAGCTCGAAAACGCGTTGACATAGCGCATCGGGGAATATATCGTTGCGGAATACTAACATTCTCCCAACTTCTGCAATAGGCGACAATGATATAACTCGGTTGACGTTTCGTGAAAGTCCGTTGTCTCGAGCCCGTGCGGGTTCGGCCTATTAAAAAGTTAGACCCCTTCCTATAATGGTTAGATGGAAGGGGTAAAAAAAATAAAAAAATCTTCATTTATTTATGCTTTTAGGCATATTTAATGTATTTATAGACCTCGGTCCGTTACTTCACCCTGTGGTCACGCAATGTATATCATCATCAGGCGAAATGAGTGTTATTTGATCATGAGTTGCACTGGTAAAAATGCCATAAGCCCTAATTCGCCAGTCATAGTCACATATATTGAATAATCAGCCGGCACATTCGCATGACAGGCCCTGGGGGCCGTTTCACTAAACTTCGTACGACTAAAATGTTCGTAAGTGCAAATTTAGGACAGTCTGGAAATTTCAATTGATGTATTTACATTTATTGAACATAAGCTGCATATGCGGCATATGCTCAATAAATGTAAATCCATCAATTGAAATTTCCAGACGATTCTAAATTTGTACTTACGAACATTTTAGTCGTACGAAGTTTAGTGAAACGCACCCCAAATCTCGATCTTCTTGCAATGTTGATTTCATCATTCGTCAGCTCGAGTATGAATATATTTCACACCAAATTACTTCATTAGGCCGCTTAATTTATGTGTGGAGAGCTGTAAGGTTACGTGATATATTGTAGATGTATGGCTGCGGCTGGAGAACAGTGTGTATACAGATCAGCCTGTGCACCCACACCGTCTGATCAGGGTCTGCACCTTTCTCCATTGCATCAATTAAACATATGCCATGCTTCTAACAAACAGTATACGTGTACAGTGGAACCTCTCTAAACTGGAAATCCTGGAGGTGTTGCTTTGTGGTCTTGAACAGACACTATGATCTGAGATAATATACAGACATGTGATATTTCCGGATTAATCCGGATTTGAGGTCCCAGGGACCACTTTTGTGAATCTTGTAAATCCGTTGAGAATGGCGATAAAAAATTACAATTTTCCGGAGAAAAAAAATGATTCACAAGTCATCACATTGACAGTTACTGAAAATAAAGTGCAGATCATGTAGCTGATTGTGGATCACCTGTATTCCATAAACGTCGCTGATGGTAAGCGATGATCGTAACTGGCCTACTGATTTTATTACGAAAAATTAATTTGTCTATGGGAATTTAACATGGGGGAAAATGAAGTGGAGGAGCTGTGGGAGGAGTCAAAGAACGAAAAAAAAAAGGAAATTGACTCCGAAACCTAGCTAGATAGCTTGGAAATGATCTCACTAAGAAAACAAATGTTAAATTTTAAAAATCGGTCCAGTATTTCTGAAATTGTAAAAAAATTCCCCATGTTAAATCCCAATAGACATCTTCACTCTGTGAAGATGTCTATAGAGATTTAACATGGGGACATTTTTTTTTCGCAATAAAATCAATATTTGACCAAATTTCACAAAATAAAAAGAAGGCTCATTCTTGAAGTTTCCTTTAATTTAATATTATCAAAAAAATAATTGTTATATGGCCGCAAAAAAATTGGGCAGCTTTCGCGAAACAGAGTATAGGTCCTCACCATATAGATGGTGGTGCAGTAGGGCGGGCAGTCGATCACGAGGAAGCTGACGTCCTAATGGCGTACCACACGATTAATAATACTCGCCAATTGAAGTAGTGAGTGAGGACACGGATGTATTTGTGATACTTGCCCATCACATACTCGCAGAAACGAATGATATGTCACAGAGAGCACAGTTAATAATAGTCCTGTACAAGAAGTCGGTTATCGATGTCAACTACGTCGTGCGAACACAAGCGAAAATAATGTCAAACCACATGGCAGCTCATGAATTGACCGGTGTGACAGTGTGTTGTGCTTTGTCGGTATATGAAAGGCCACTGTCTTGAAGAAACTGGAGGCATATACAGCGAAATTGAAACTAGGAGACCCAGCAACCTCCATTGATGATTTAACTGGGTCGGCTTTACCATATCGTTGTTGTTGCATTATGTCCATCAATGTCGTTATGCAACCACTCAGGTTGCAGTGACCAGTCACCCTGACCCCTGACCATGCTCCTTGTAGCATGGCACCTGCCAATCACAGCAGCCCCTTATCATGCTTATTAAGTCCCGCCCTCCCCATGTTACACATGTACAGAGTCAGTCGGTTATAGCACTCAGAGAACATAGTACCAATTAAAAGATAGAACACAACTAGTCGTTCAATTAATTGTATTCATCCACAATAGTGATAATACAACATGGTGTCAGAGTAGACGAATTACCAGTGTGAATTTGAACATTCCTGAATGGACATTTAGACAGTTAAATTCCATGCGAGCAGAATTTCAATCATTCACTACAGAATGGATTTAAACGGTGTACCAACTTCATGTATGGACTGGAATTGTACCAATCTACATGAAGCGTGGAGAAAATTCCAGCAACACACTGACCAGATATTTAGAGGTCCATTGAAAGACAAGGGAGACGATGTGAAAATAACATACTTGCTGCTCTGGATCGGCGATAAAGGCAGAGACATCTTCGACACATTGTCTTTAAGTGAAGAGCAGAAGACAAACTTGAATGCCATTTGCGGTGCCATCAAATTGCACATACAACCTAAGTGCAATCCAGTGTTTTCACGTTACAAGTTTAACAATGAAATTCAAGGAGAAAACACAGTGGAACAATTTCTCACAAAGTTGAAGCTATTAGCACAGGACTGCAACTATGCTGATCCAGACGAAATGATACGTGACAGAATTGTGTTCGGTATCAAATCGCAGAAAGTGAGAGAGCGGCTAATCACAGAAGGCGACAAACTCACGTTAGACAAGGCTACTCAGATATGCCAATCAATTGAGTATGCCCAGGAACAATTGCGCACTATGAACCAACCAACACCATTAGGTGTCAACACCGACGTCAATGCGGTCCGGACAAGGATGCCACCACGACAGCCACGCAGGTATCCAGCTTCTCCAGCTCCGACCTATGACAGACAGGCGCGTAACAAGCCACCGACATGGAAACCCAATGGGAGCCCGCGATGCAGAAACTGTGGCCAAACACACAACAAAGATCAGTGCCCAGCCAGAGGACAGCAGTGCCATTATTGTCAAAAGTGGAACCACTTCGCTAAAATGTGCCTTTCAAAATCTAAAAATGTCAATGATGTTCAAGCCATGGATAATTGTGATCAGGATGTGTATGATCATAGGGAATTGGATGTGTATTCGGATGTATATGTGGATAGTGTCGAGTCCCGGATTATCAATGGACAGGTATATGCAGAGATACAGGTAGGCCCTACAAATCGTTTGATTAAATTCAAAGTTGACACAGGCGCTCAAGTCAACATCCTTCCCTACTCTGTATTTCAGAAACTGAACATCAAAGCTCCACTTCAAAAATCCAACACACAGCTATCCGCATACAATGGTAACTCAGTTGACTTGTTAGGATGCATCAAACTGCCCTGCTTACATCCACGGTCTGGTCAAACGCACAATCTCAGTTTCATGTAGTTGATACAAAGTCACCTCCACTATTTGGCTTACAGTCAAGCATGCATTTCAAACTACTCAAACTCACATACTCAGTAGAAACTGGCAATTCCCCCACTTTCTACACAAAACAATCTGTTCTACATGACCACTCTGAGGTATTTCAAGGTATTGGTCTCTTCCCAGGGGAGTGCACGATTCACTTAGAACCCAATTCAACACATGTTATCCACCCACCAAGAAAAGTCCCTGTTGCGCTACACGATAGATGCAAGTCAGAACTGAGTCGCATGCAAAAGTTAGGTGTCATTGCTAAGGTAAATGAACCGACTGAGTGGGTAAATTCTATGGTCATTGTGCAGAAAAAAGAAGGGAAGCTCAGAATTTGTCTCGACCCGAAATATTTGAACAAACGCATTCAACGTCCACACTACCCAATGAGGACTCTCGATGACATACTTCCGCAGCTCGCAGGTGCTAAATACTTCACAAAACTTGATGCACGGTCTGGCTACTGGTCCATTAAGCTGTCTGAATAATCATCGTTCCTCACAACATTCAATACCATGTTCGGTCGGTACAGGTATCTGAGGCTTCCGTTCGGTCTGCGTTCATCGGGTGATGAGTTTCAACGGAAAATTGATGAATGCTTTGAAGGTCTCACAGGTGTTGTATCAATTGTTGATGACATCTTGGTTTTCGGTAAGACTCGGGAAGAGCATGACAACAATCTCCAGGCTGTTTTGCAACGCTCATTGGAAAATGGTGTTCGCTTGAATGAGGATAAACTCGAAGTTGCTGTCTCTGAGGTGACATATTTCGGTCATGTGTTGTCGGCAGAAGGATTAAAACCTGATCATGCGAAGGTTTCAGCTGTTAAGGACATGTTGCCCCCTACCAGCAAGGCCGAATTGGAGACCATTCTTGGTATGGTCACATATCTGTCCAGATTTGCCCCAAATTTGTCTGAGATTACCAGTCCATTGCGCAATGTATTGGCGAAAGATGTTGACTTTTCATGGGATAAACCACAAATTGACGCATTTCTCAAGGTCAATGAGATACTTACACAACACCCAGGTCCCGTGCTATCCTATTACGACCCACATGAGCCACTGACCCTGCAAGTGGATGCAAGTAAGTTTGGATTGGGTGCAATAATCATGCAAAATGGAAAGCCCATTGCCTATGCATCCAAATCGTTGACCCCTACTGAAACGAATTATGCCCAGATTGAAAAGGAAATGTTTGAAATTGTATTTGGCTGCAAAAGCTTCCATCACTATGTGTACGGCCGTAGAGTTCATGTCCAAACCGATCACCTGCCATTGGTATCAATCCTAAAGAAATCCATTCATGTCGCCCCAGCCCGTTTGCAACGAATGATGCTTCAATTGCAACGATATGACATTGACGTCACACATGTACCTGGCAAACAAATACCTGTTGCCGACACTCTGTCTCGTAAGTCACTCAGTGATACCTTCCCTGAACTTTCTGAAGGTATGGACATTCAAGTCAACATGGTCATGTCCAGCCTACCTGTTAGTGACAGAAAACTTGAAGAGATAAGGTCACACACTGAGCTAGATGAAAATCTATGTATTCTCAAACAAGTCATTCTTAATGGTTGGCCAGAAACCAGGGGCAAGTGTTCACCTCACATTCTCGATTACTGGACATATAGGGATGAGTTATCATTCGTAGATGGTCTGATCATGAAAGGTCAGAAAATTGTCATGCCCAAAACATTAAGGTCGAAGATACTCGAAGTTGTCCATACTGGTCACATGGGCACAGAAAAATGTTTAAAACGAGCCCGTGACGTTATGTATTGGCCGCACATTTCTGTTGACATTACCAAGATGGTGTCCAATTGTACAATTAGCTTAGAGCACAGGAACTGTAACCCAAAGGAACCCCTTATTTCCCATGACACGCCCAATTACCCCTGGCAAACTGTGGCCACAGATCTATTTACTTGGGACAACAAGAACTATCTTGTTGTTGTAGACTACTATCTTGTTGTTGTAGACTACTACAGTCGTTTCTTTGAAGTCAAGGAACTTCCGAGTCTAAAAAGCAGTGCTGTGATCAACCGAATGAAGGGTATATTTTCCCGTTTTGGAATTTGTGAGAAGGTCCTGTCCGATAACGGCCCTTGTTACACATCTCAGGAATTTGCCAACTTTGCGAAAGAATGGGATTTACATCACGTGACCACCAGCCCATATCATCATAAGTCCAATGGTCTAGCAGAGAAATATGTCCAAATATGCAAACGCATCTTGACAAAGGCTAAGGCCGATGGCAAGGACCCACTAATCAGCATTCTCGAGTACAGAGTTACCCCTCTTGACATCGGTTATTCTCCATCCCAGCTTCTCATGAGCCGACAGGTAAGATCAGTCCTACCAGTATCCCAAACCAGCCTAGTTCCTCAGGCAATATCCCCTAGCGTAGTTCAGGAGAAAATCCGATCTAAGAAACAGAAGGTGAAATATCACTATGACCAGACTGCTAAGACACAAATTCCCCTGAATGTTGGTGATTCAGCACACATACAACAATATGACAAAACATGGAAACCAGCTGTAGTGACCGCGAAGCACAATAACAGGTCATACACTGTTCGTACCCCAGCTGGTTCAGTGTACACCCGAAATAGGCAACACTTACTCAAATCAAAACAGCACACAGCAGACATTGATGCACCAGATAGTGAAATACAGAGTGCCCTTGAAAATGTAGAACCTCACGAAGAAGCCCAAATCTCAGAGCAGGCTCCACCTCGTATCTCTGCAAAACCCACCGTTGATAATCAGGAACACAACTCTGATATGTACATAAAACTTAGGTCTGGAAGGCTGGTTAAGCCAAACAAATAACCCTTGTGTTATAGCTGTAGTAATTAATCTGTGCTAAAGACTAATGGGTCAGTTATCTGAACAAGACTCCATGGAACTATTGTGTTGCAGGAAATGTACTGACCACATGTGCCATTAAGGACAGTAGACATTGATTCATTAGGTGGTCAGCTAGTAATAAACAATTTGACATGCTATTAAACTGTCATCTTATCAGAAAGCAACACATAAAGGATTTCAGTAATTATTTGTTTATGAACCTTAAACTTAAACTCACCAGTGCTAATTTTAATTTGAAAGCCATAACATTTGTTGATGTTTGCTTTCTGTTAAGAAGGGAGATGTTGCATTATGTCCATCAATGTCGTTATGCAACCACTCAGGTTGCAGTGACCAGTCACCCTGACCCCTGACCATGCTCCTTGTAGCATGGCACCTGCCAATCACAGCAGCCCCTTATCATGCTTATTAAGTCCCGCCTTCCCCATGTTACACATGTACAGAGTCAGTCTAGTAATAGCACTCAGAGAACATAGTACCAATTAAAAGATAGAACACAACTAGTCGTTCAATTAATTGTATTCATCCACAATAGTGATAATACAACAGTTGTCATACTGTATAACCAGGCGACTGTTGAAATGCGCTCCACCGAAGATAAAACAGCTTTCCCCCTACTATGCCTGCTTTTCGTCCCTACTGTACACGTGCACATTACCAAACTGTCATGTGGATAGCTGCTGGCATGTCTGCAAATCCAGCTCTGGACCCACGGAAGTATGAATGGGAGAAGAAAGGATCTATGATTCGTCATGTATGCATCGAGGGGGTCTGGTGAGGTTCTTAATGTGACCAGTGGAACAGGAACAGGTGCAAATCAATGCTCTGCAGTTGTAATAAATATGCGTTCACATGCACAGAGTTCTGCAAGTGCAGGGGTGATGTTGCATGTGAAAATCCGATGAAAGTGTTATCTCATGAGGACATTGTTAATAGCGACAATGAAAATTGCAATGTCAGAGGATGCTAACTGTGTTCAGGTTATGTTCCACGAAACTCCTATGCTGGTTAGATCAACAAGAATTGAAAAACTCATCCGCCCGTACCATATAACAACCGGTTGCTACACAATAAATATACATGTATACAATATATATAGGCCATAAATCTGAAAGAGCCGGGAATATTTTATTGGTTACCTATCCAGGGCTGTACAAATTGCCGGAACGCCCGGGACAAGTCGGTTTTAATCTCGGGCAAGTGCCTCTATGCTGGAATTTAGTCCCGGGCAAGTCACTACTTTCTGTTAGAACGTCGCGCCAGAAGCCCGTTTTTTGGAACCGGACTGTCATAAACTTAATCCCAAAACTGACCACTTTATCGATCGATAACGCTGCGGGCGTCCTGGCGATTCGCAGCTACTGTGTTACACAGTACCTGTGTATTGCAAGAAAGTGATATAGCAATCTACAGCGACCCTGATTATATTAATTTAATCGAATTTGAAAGTAATTAGCGAATTAGCGAAAATATTCTGCGGCGATCGATGGTTATGGATTTATTTTATGTATGTTAACAACGATTTCGTCTCACTGCGTCGACAGGCCAAGACACCTAACTTTAGAGAAATAAATGCATGTTCCTACATACGGGGCGCCATGCAGGACAGGTTAATTATGTGTACAAAATTGAGTTTTGTAACACTAAAAATCACACAATTCAATTCTGTGTCACAATATTCAATTCTGTGTCACAAAATTCAATTCTGTCAATTCTGTGTCACAAAATTCAATTCTGTGTCACAAAATTCAATTCTGCATACGTTTCGTATACAAAATTCATTTTTGTTATAAAGGATTCAATTTTGTAAGACAGAATTGAGTTTTGTGAAGAAAATTTAGTTTTGTGGGACAGAATTCATTTTTGTCCACAAAAATTAGTTTGCGTAGGATAGTCTATGTCATCTCTACGTTGGTTGGTTGAGATCGGTCTTAGTCCATTTTACTAGATGGTGGAGTACACTTGCAGGTTTAAATATTTCAATGCGAAAATATAACCCAATATATCAATATATACTTCTTTATGGACAGTTATTTTGGTTATATTATGATTACAAATGAGTGGTCACACCATATAAGCATATATACTTTGAAGGAGAAATAAGAAATATATTCAGAATTTTCCCTCAATTATGTAAACAGGGTCAAACATAAAGTAGCCGGGACATAGCTAGACCTGAGAGCATGCCCATATATAGAGAATACCAGGCTAGTGTATTTGGATATCAAGTTTATCAGGCAAGGCTAGGAAACGCGTAGGAATTCCGAGGCTTGCCGTTTTATGCTCGACAATGACATTAGATGACGTCGTATTCTAACAGTAGATCTAACCTTGTGAAACAAATGGTATTGGATCTGTGTCTACTAGTTGCGAAGTTACGTGTTCGCAAATATGTGTCTCCATGCATTATTTACAGTATACACCATCTTAGTATCCATGGTATCTACACAAATACTACAAATGGTTTCCTCAAAAATGAGGTACCTTGCGATACACAATAAATGACGTCAGTACTCGCGGGAGATCTACATGTACATGAATTATGTGTACAGTTTTTTATAAGGCAAATGAGTTTAAATACGAATGGGTTTGTCAACGTTTGACTGTTTGGAGATAGTTGAAGCAAAATGGCAGAATGAGAAATGAATCATCGGCAGAATGAGAAATGAATCATCGACATTGAATGTGTAGATCGGCGACCGTGACCCATTTCTCCTGTGCAGTTTCTGACCAATGGTAGTCCTTCTTACATGCGTGTGCAGAATTGACAGAATTGAATTTTGTGATACAGAATTGAATTTTGTGGCACAAAAGTGAATTTTGTGACACAGAATTGAATTCTGTGGCACAGAATTGAATTTTGTGACACAGAATTGAATTTTGTGGCACAAAAGTGAATTTTTGTAGAATTGAATTCTGTGGCACAGAATTGAATTCTGTGGCACAAAAGTGAATTTTGTGACACAGAAGTGAATTTTGTGACACAGAATTGAATTTTGTGGCACAAAAATGAATTTTGTTGACAAAATTGAGCCATGTCCGCCCCGTACTACACGGGGTGGAAATGGAATTTAAGGTTCTTAATTATCGTTTCTACGCGGCATATAAAAGTGAAATTTAATGGGATGGACATACTATGAAGGTATGTTTGATTCCCAAGGCGATGTTTGAACCCACAACCTCCAGATTGGAAGTCGGTGTTCTAAGCCCTAGTCCACAACCCATACCTTATAAACGAAGGAAAGAAATGCTCATAACGAGCGACCATACGTACTTAGAATAACAGCTGACGTAATGCGCGGTAAACTGAAATGGCCTACGTGACAATTGACATTTACGTTCCAACAAGATTTTCACGGTGTGTAATCGATCGTGTTTCCTCGCCACAATATGAAACCCGACTAGAGAAACACAAATTAAGTTGTGGATTTCTGAATGTGTCAATTGTTTGTACGGTCTAAGAAATCAAACAAATGTGACATTCTTTTTACAAAATATTAGAATCGTAATTCTGATGTGTTGCCAAAACATGTTTTATTAAGACTGTCACGCCAGGGTGACACCGGGCTAGTCTACTGAAGGGACGGAACACCAAGCACGTTGTGGACAGACAACAAGGTATATTTTTACAAGGATGATGTATTTACATAAATGATGAGCACAAACAATAGATGAATATGTCAGTACGGACAACGTCCCCTAGCAGCCACCGACACAGGCCCTTGCACAACCAAGGCACATCCACGATTCTGGAACAGGTAGGTAAGGTCAAAAGTAAACGTCATCATGATCTGGATCAATATCCAATGTTAGAGATCAGCTAAGCAACTCCGGCTTCCGCCATGATGGGAGTGACGTTATACTAACGTCGTAAAGTTACTGGTACTTATGAGATACAGAGCCTACTTGGGCGGATGGGGTCCATAACGCATCGGTGAACGTCCTTATCGATTCATCACGTCCTTTGACGGAATGACGTCACCGGAATATGCCCCACTCGATTACGCCCTTTGTCCACGCAGAGCAGAGTCCCAGCTATTACACGGTGTCGTGTCGTGGACTCCAGAATAAATAAATAAGTCTGTGTTGCGTACTGAATTTACGCAGACACAAAGTAGGGACGTGCCGTCGCTCATTGCTGACTGGCTGGCTGCCTGCTGGTGTACTGGCTGGGACTACAAAACACCAACGGTGTTGTTACCAGAATGTAACATGTTATGGTCTCACTATATCTTGTGTACCCAACGATATATCTCTTCACAGCCGTACATGTGAATACAGACGTCATTCACAGTTATTTACCATTAGTAAACAAACATTTGATTGCGACAGGCCTTACCTTGATCAGACTGCCCGTGGCCAACTGCGCTAACTTAATAAAGAGCAACTGTGCCAAGTATTCTCCTGTGCAGACTCACAGTATTACATTACATTACATTACTAATAATAAACACTGTATACTCTAATCAGACTGTAGGATTCCACAGGCTGATCCAAAGCATCAGTGATTGAAACAAATTATACTTCACATCATGTCCTTATTGCAGCTTATTGATGTATAAATCAGTGCACTTAGAGCAGAACTGTCTGATCTGGTCCATCCTGGTCGCAATAGCATTTACAATATTTACAACACACTGCGAACGTAATATGACTTAATACAATGAATGTACAGACGATTGGGTTAGGAGTTAACATGTGTTTCCCCATAGAGTAATGAAAGTCGTCCAGAAAATTCACGTTACAATTGTGACATGTTTAAAATTGGCAATATTCTCATGTATTGTACAGGGCGCAGACTGATATTGGATTGAATCGTAATATAAAATGCATAGCTAATGTTAGTGAACATTTCAATCAAGTTCGCCCTTCGTTTTACAAATACAATAAAGTGCTAATGCAATTAGTCAGAGTGACATGCAACAAAAACACATGAGAATAATATGCCATTACAATACTCGCGGAATGCTCCCACATGCCAGTCCTGTAATCGTTATCATTTACACGTAAACACGACGAATTAATGAATCAATAATATTTGATTAAGGGAGATAATCTACATCAGCGGATACATGCCATACGGCTTTTATTGACCAAGCGTTTGGTCGAAACGGGGCCAAATAACTCAGGTAAATTAAATAGTGCAGTATTATCGAGGATACGATAACACTGCGTAGAATTGCCGGTCTTGGCAAGATTCAGACTTAAATGGCAGCATTAGAAAGTAACAACATATGTACTCACCAATTCCGAGTGAAAACTTGCGCTCCAATGTCACAAGAATGTAATTGAATGTCCGACTGATAGTATATGGTGCTACAACGAATATATACCCCCACCCTAGTGCATGACTATCCTCATATAGTCTGCTTGTCAATGTAAAACTTATGTGCCCACATTTGGCTTACAATTTTACGTAAGTGGACTAATGATCTGACAGTCAGTCTAGCTCATGAGATATCTGGTGAATTAGTCTGAAATACTTCAGTCATTAATAGGTATGACCTACTAGGTAATTAGGCTAGCATCCAAGTCTGCATATACAATGTAGATCACCCAGATATGACCAGTACACAATCCAATACTGGTGGTCCGTGCGCGGTTTCGGATAAAGCGCTATTTTCTCCAGCGGTGTATTCCACGGGCGATATTTCACACACCATACCTATTCGATCGTCCTGTACTAGAATATTCGATTACTGCTCTAGACTATGTGACCCGTGTTATAATTAATGGATGATAAAGAAAATAGTCGGCTACGATTCGTGACAATACTCCCCCCTAAATAAAAGTGTGAAACACTTAGCGGTAATCACGAGTTGTACCGACATTGTTTACCTATATACATATATACACATCCTACACAACTTTTACTTTTTGCGCCCCAAGATCTCGGCTATGGTGTGTGGTCTATGACTTAATTAGACCCTACTCAAATAATCTGCACCCACATTGTTTGAGCTACAGAGGACTCCGATCGCTATTCGTCCATTTATGGAATAAATTCCGTCTTCTCTCTGCGTTCTTCTTCCTAACTCGCACGACTGGGTATGAACATGGATAATTAGAAGTTTCGATTACTCCTAACTGCCAAATGTCTTCTGCCTCATATCTGTCTATGTCACGAACTCTGTACGGGATGGGATAACCTTTCATCCGTAATGGGTCTGAGGTAGACAATTTAATGTCATGAATCTCTACATGGGTGCGCCCTGGTCTATCAGTCAGTACGTGCTCATACTCCTTAAGCACACTTTGTACTCCAACTTGTTGGTCCTTGGACAACCCTGGGGCTAAGTCCACCCTGTATATCGATTCCTGTGTCCCCACTGGACACGTCATGTGCTCATCGGCACTACACTCCCCTGTACCCGAATTCCCGTCAGTTATGTCGTCAATTACCGCCGTGTTTATGACGGCTAGTATCCCCTTCCCTGGGCTTTGAGGCGTACGCTCTTCATAACGTTTCAACATGTTCACATGAAATGTTTTCAGTTTCCCCTTCATGTCGATCCTATAATCCCAGTCATTTAGTACCTCCACTATAGGGTATGGACCTTTCCATTGGAGTAACAGCTAGTTTGTTCCTGTCAGTGGGGAGTAGTACTAACACCCGGTCACTCTCCTTATACTTCCGGTCACGCGCTTTCCTGTCATAGTACTTCGCGTACCGCTTACTCGATTTCTTGAGATCTTCTCTCGCGATTTCACATGTTTGCTCGAGTTTCTGTCTGAGATTCAGTACGTACTGATATGTAGTTTTCACGCTTTCGTCAAGTTCCTTCTCAGACCACAGATCCTTGAGAACACTCATAGGACCTCTGACTGTTATCCCATAGAGTAGTCCGAATGGGGAGAATGCTAGGCTCTCCTGTGGAACCTCGCGATACGCGAACAACAACGCGTTAATGTACTTATCCCAATCTTTGGGACGCTCGCTTGCCATGTGTTTAAGCATCTGCTTTGAACAATGTACCGTTGAATCTCTCCACCAACCCGTTGCACATAGGATGGTAGGGAGTAGTCGTAAGTTGTCTCAGTGATAATAGCCTACTGACCTCCCGCATCACGTTCGACGTAAATTGAGATCCACAATCAGTCAATAATTCCTCAGGAATCCCTAAACGACTGAACATGTCTACGAGTGCCTCAGCTACTCGTTCTGCTTCGATACTCGGTAATAGTACTGCGTCTGGATATCGTGTGGCGTAATCTACTAGCGTTAGAATATACCGATTTTTATTATCCGTTGCTGGATAAATCGGTCCTACGATGTCTACGGCTGCGCGTTTGAATGGCGTGTCAATCAGTGGCATATTGCCCAGCGGTGCCTTTATTACATGACCTTTCGAGATTGTTCGTTGACAAATGTCGCATGACCTGCCGTACCGTGTCACGTCACCGGACACGCCAGGCCAGAAAAATTCTGCCAAAACGCGATTTGTTGTCTTCTTTACTCCTAAGTTCCCTGACATTATAGATTCATGTGCCACCTTTAACACAGTCTGTCTAAGTTTTTTCCGGAACGACTAATTGGTGGTATTTTCTTTTGTTACCTGTCGTCTCGAACTGTCGATACAGTAAATCTTTTCGGTACAGAAATGACGTAACGTTACCGTTCTTAGAATACTTCAAGTTTCCGTTTTTGCGTTTGTGTGTAATGACGTTAACGTAACGTCGCTTGTTTGTTGTTCTTTGAATTCACTACGCGAAACGTGCGATACGGCTTCCGGTACCCGCAGTTTCCGGTACGATTCATCGCCTTTCAAAACCTTTGAACGCGTTTCAACTGCTAACGTGGTCGCGCCTTTTAAATCATTCAGTACAGGAAGTTGTTACCCATCAATGTTCCCTATCGTTACATCGTACATAGTTTCTTCCATGCATAACGCTTCGGTCTCTCCTTTGAAAAATGGGGTGTCAATGGTGATTCTCGCTACATGGACTTCACTCAAGCGTCTTTTGTCTACTAGCATACACGTGGCCACTCTCCTGAGAAACTGATCAGGATGTACTAGTTCCTTTCTCACTACTCCGCCCGTGCAACCTGTATCACGCATCACTGTCACCAGTTTCCCATTTAACAAACATTCTGCCACTGGCAACTTCGCAATGGAAAATTTGCATCCTGTAACCTTCGGACTCTGGTCAACTTCCTTACCTGCGCATATCATAGTGATTTCACCGTCATCTTTGGTCTGGTTGTCCTCTACAATACAAAAATTACCCTGATCCACAGGTGGGGAAAAGGGGCGCGCTCTGCCTCTTCCGCGGTGGTGATAACGCCCTCTGCCCCTGCCCCTGCCTCTACTCCTGCCTCTATGTATTGCATCATCCATTTCTGGTTCGTCACCGGTACCTGCAAAGCTTACCTTCTTTTGCCCATATGCACTAGTATCCTTTCCCTCAAGGGCTGCAGCTCGATGCATGCGACTTCTTCTTGGGCAGTCTGGAGCTACATGACCTTGACCTCCACAATGGTAGCATGTAATGTTACGTCTGTCATTCTCTCTGTACCTTTCCCTACTACTCGCTATACTTCTCTTGCCACTTCTCTCTCTACCATAGTTACGATATCTGCCATTGCCTCGATATCTCTCACCTTGACCTCTCACCTTCCTCTCATAACCTGTGTTACGATTCTCACTTTTCGCTCTATTGTCTCGGTTCTCTCTCTGTACTACGTACTTTGTACCGCCTCTGGCTTCCGCAAAAAAGTCAGCTTGCACTGCCATCTCATGTACTTTGCTAACGACCTTTTCCTTTAGAAAAACGTACAAGTCACGACTGAAAGTGATCTGATGAGTAACTGATCCATGAGCAAAAAATCTATCACGCCTTCGTAAGTACGTTCAACTTTGCCTGGTTCCAACCACCTATCAAGATAACTCTTAGCCCTGTTGATATATTGAACAAATGCCTCACCCGGCTCTGGCTTACCGTTCTTAAATTGCTTCCTAAACCCTTCTACGGTTACGTCAAACCTTTTGAGCAAGGATGTCTTCAATGTGTCATAATCAAGAGCATCTTCCAACGATAAACGGGAGTAAACATCTAGAGCTTTGCCCCTTAATAATGTGCTAAGGTGTAATGACCACTGACCTTTCGGCCAACCTTGCACTTCCGAGTAACGTTCAAACCGTGCCAGATAACTATCCATATTGTCCTTATCCTGATCAAAATATGGTAATTTCGGACCATGTGGTATCTTATCTGCGACTACTGGACTATAATTATCCGATATTCCCATTTCTGCCTTCGCTATCACAACTTTCTGCGTAGTCTCTAACTCGCACATTTGGCATTCGTAGTCTAATCTAACTTTTGTCATTTGCAAATCAATTCTTACCTTTTCCATTTCTCATTCCTCCATCAATCTGTCTGCCTCAATCCTATCTTTCTCAGTCAGTCTCGCAGCCTCGAGCTTATCTTTCTCAGCCTGTCTTTCAGTCTCAATCCTATGTTTCTCAGCCTGTCGGTCAGTCTCAAGCCTATCTTTCTCAATCAGTCTCTCTACCTCTTTTACTAGTCTCTCAGCCTCTAGTCTATCTTTCTCAGCCTGTCTATCTACCTCTTTTGCTAGTCTGTCAGCATCAAGTCTATCTTTCTCAGCCTGTCTATCTACCTCTTTTGCTAGTCTGTCAGCATCAAGTCTATCTTTCTCAGCCTGTCTTTCTACTAGTCTATTCTCTCGCTCTCTATCTTGCTCTTCTTTCACAAAGGACATCAACTCCATTCCAGTTAAGCCTAATTCCCTGCTTACGTCCATTAACTCTTTAATGGTCGACATGATTGCCTTCTACTGTCTCAACAAAATAGTCTCCTAATCACGAGGCGGAGTGTACTATGTACAGCTCTCTAGAATACGGGGTCTCAGCACTACTGTCACGAGGACTGTGCGAGTCTCAACCCGATTCACGCCTTATTGGGTAATGTCAAATCCGGTATGTATTGTGTTCCTTCCCACCCGTCTAATCCTAGTCCAACACGTATTTACACTGGTGGGGAATTTAAGTTATATGTCACCGTCTCACCTATCTCATATTGCGTCCCATATCGTGAGGAAATTTGGGATATACGTCACCTTCCCATTAGACTGGAATTTACAATTATGGGAAATTTCCCATACACTTCTGACACCATTTGTCACGCCAGGGTGACACCGGGCTAGTCTACTGAAGGGACGGAACACCAAGCACGTTGTGGACAGAGACAACAAGGTATATTTTTACAAGGATGATGTGTTTACACAAATGATAAGCACAAACAATAGATGAATTTGTCAGTACGGACAACGTCCCCTAGCAGCCACCGCCACATGTCCTTGCACAACCAAGGCACATCCACGATTCTGGAACAGGTAGGTAAGGTCAAAAGTAAACGTCATCATGATCTGGATCAATATCCAATGTTAGAGATCAGCTAAACAACTCCGGCTTCCGCCATGATGGGAGTGACGTTATACTAACGTCGTAAAGTTACTGGTACTTATGAGATACAGAGCCTACTTGGGCGGATGGGGTCCATAACGCATCGGTGAACGTCCTTATCGATTCATCACGTCCTTTGACGGAATGACGTCACCGGAATATTCCCCACTCGATTACGCCCTTGGTCCACGCGGAGCAGAGTCCCAGCTATTACACGGTGTCGTGTCGTGGACTCCAGAATAAATAAATGAAAAGGCATGCAGAGCATGATGTTATTAGCCGATCAAATCAGGGTAAAGTGCATCGAACATATGTAGGTGTCTCTGGTAACATTGTCAATGGTAAACTATTTTCGACCACAGTTCTGTACCCAGTACACAGTTTTGTGCAGGTTTTGGAAACCCGTTCCCAAATCCATACAATAAAGTATTTGTCTTCACCGGGTTTCAGGGTTCGTGAATCGCCATAGCAGCAATGTTTTGTTGTCACCATTATGTTGCGAAATATTCCAGCGTAACACCTGTACTGTATGCTCTATTTATCTACAGATTACACTCCGCAATACACAAAGTTGTAGTCACTGTGTGTTTGTCCGAATTATGTGGCAGCACGCGAGTGGGCAGAGCTACCGGAGCTAGCGGTTACAGTGCCATCTAAAAATAGACGCAAGCTCCTGCGTATTCAGGCACATGCCCAGATTGGCCTTGATAACGTGGTCACCGCACAAACTCGATTGAACTGCACGCCTTCCAATGATTTAAATACGCAGCGCGTTTAAATAGTCAATTACGTTTTTTTAATGTGCGCACTGGTCATTTATAAAGGGGCCCATCCGTGATTTTTTGCGCGATGTCGGGCGCAAGACAATCAATAATTTGCGGCATTGACAATAATTAAGGGGGATTGCCGCAATCGCGCGTGCTGGATGCATCCCTGCCATACCTGCATGATACGTAAACAAATCAAAGTTCGCTATGAAGGGCAATTCTTCGTTTTGATTGGTGGAAAATTGTGTGAATATTAACTGGGTTGCTAGTCGGAGGAGATTTTGAGCAGAGGTCGATTATAAATTAGCCGAATAAACACATTTTACGCGATTATACGTGGCTGAAACTTGTTCTGTTTAATAAATAAAAGCTTTAAATTAGCCCAATAATCGGCGTATGTTGGCGTATATGGCCGTTAGAGCCAACTATGGACTTCAACAACAACAACTTCCGGGTTAAATCTCTTCCGGCGTTCAGCTCATTATGTATTCAAAATTGTGTTATTTCGCTATATTTAAAGTTTTAAACGGAGATAATTGCCAAAAATGCAAACTTTATCGGTTGATGCAATTTGGAAGTGATACAGCAAAATTCGCGTTCGTAGATTACCGAATAGCGGAGAAAAGGGTTGCTACAAACTTTTTCAGAATTCGATGGATGATCAATATATTAGCCGATCTATAAATAGATCGGCTAATAATAAATCTGTGTTGCGTACTGAATTTACGCAGACACAAAGTAGGGACGTGCCGTCGCTCGTTGCTGACTGGCTGGCTGCCTGGCTGATGTACTGGCTGGGACTACAAAACACCAACGGTGTTGTTACCATAATGTAACATGTTATAGTCTCACTAATAGTCACAGTAGTGCACATGAACTCAATATCATGATTGCATGGCAATACTAAACATCATCATATATTACAATGAAAATTGCAATATACACAAAGATATTTTCACTAATTGGAAGAAGGGGGCTGATGGAATTCATAAGTCGGAAAATGCGATATAACACATTAATGAACAGCCACTATATCTAGTGTACCCAACGATATATCTCTTCACAGCCGTACATGTGAATACAGACGTCATTTACAGTTATTTACCATTAGTAAACAAACGTTTGATTGCGACAGGCCTTACCTTGATCAGACTGCCCGTGACCAACTACGCTAACTTTATAAAGAGCAACTGTGCCAAGTAGTCTCCTGTGCAGACTCACAGTATTACATTACATTACATTACATTACATTACTAATAATAATAATAAACACTGTATACTCTAATCAGACTGTAGGATTCCACAGGCTGACCCAAAGCATCAGTGATTGAAACAAATTATACTTCACATCATGTCCTTATTGCAGCTTACTGATGTATAAATCAGTGCACTTAGAGCAGAACTGTCTGATCTGGTCCATCCTGGTCGCAATAGCATTTACAATATTTACAACACACTGCGAACGTAATATGACTTAATACAATGAATGTACAAATGACTGGGTCAGGAGTTAACATGTGTTTCCCCATAGAGTAATGAAAGTTGTCCAGAAAATTCACGTTACAATTGTGACATGTCTAAAATTGGCAATATTCTCATGTATTGTACAGGGCGCAGACTGATATTGGATTGAATCGTAATATAAAATGCATAGCTAATGTTAGTGAACATTTCAATCAAGTTCGCCCTTCGTTTTACAAATACAATAAAGTGCTAATGCAATTAGTCAGAGTGACATGCAACAAAAACACATGAGAATAATATGCCATTACAATACTCACGGAATGCTCCCACATGCCAGTCCTGTAATCGTTATCATTTACACGTAAGCACGACGAATTAATGAATCAATAATATTTGATTAAGGGAGATAATCTACATCAGCGGATACATGCCATACGGCTTTTATTGACCAAGCGTTTGGTCGAAACGGTGCCAAATAACTCAGGTAAATTAAATAGTGCAGTATTAGCGAGGATACGATAACACTGCGTAGAATTGCCGGTCTTGGCAAGATTCAGACTTAAATGGCAGCATTAGAAAGTAACAACAACATATGTACTCATCAATTCCGAGTGAAAACTTGGCTCCAATGTCACAAGAATGTAATTGAATGTCCGACTGATAGTATATGGTGCTACAACGAATATATACCCCACCCTAGTGAATAACTATCCTCATATAGTCTGCTTGTCAATGTAAAACTTATGTGCCCACATTTGGCTTACAATTTTACGTAAGTCACTAAATGGACTAATGATCTGACAGTCAGTCTAGCTCATGAGATATCTGGTGAATTAGTCTGAAATACTTCAGTCATTAATAGGTATGACCTACTAGGTAATTAGGCTAGCATCCAAGTCTGCATATACAATGTAGATCATCCAGATATGACCAGTACAAAATCCAATACTGGTGGTCCGTGCGCGGTTTCGGATAAAGCGCTATTCTCTCCAGCGGTGTATTCCACGGGCGATATTTCACACACCATACCTATTCGATCGTCCTGTACTAGAATATTGGATTACTGCTCTAGACTATGTGACCCGTGTTACAATTAATGGATGATAAAGAAAATAGTCTGCTACGATTCGTGACAAAGGCATCGAAAAAATGTGAAAAGAAAACCCGAATACATTGATATTTCTTTACAAAAACATATTTTGGCAAAATTTGAGAATCGTCTTAGGAAACGATTCTCATGTGCTGCCAAATCTTGACAAATGTGAAAATTCACAAGCTAATGCGTAATTATCAATTCATCGGCGATGCGATGACGTGAGCTACTACATAGCGTGGTTTTGGTATGTTTGTTTCCACCGAATTATAAAGGTCAGTCTCACTTTGCACGTGAAACTGGATTACCGACTGATGATTGTAAACATCATCAGGTGTGCAGCTAGACCGAAAATGATATGTCGCAAATGTGCTAATTGGGGATGGGTGGGTACGGCCATATTCTTTTTTATGTTACAATCTCGCGTTTTTGCGATCTCGATCTCGCCTTCCGCTTTTGGAAATACGATTTGCCCATGCATGTGTAGACAGCATGCGTGTTGGATTTGCCTTATACGTACATGTACGTACATGCATATAAAGCATGCTAGTTCGAATTGCATTCTACGTACGTACGTACATGTAATGTATGAGCGAAACTCAATTTCAACACGCATGAATTCTACACACACATAATGACATGAACAAACGTATTTCCAAAAGCGGAAGGCGACAGACATCGTGAAAAGGCCGAGGCGAAAATGCGACCTCGCGGTCTCGAAAACGCGAGATAGCCAGGCGAAAACGCGAGAATGAATACAATAGAATCTCACGTTTTCGCCTCGCGATTTGGTCTCGCGTTTTCACGATCTTGTGTATAGGTCGACGATGCGATAACCAATAACACGTATCGAAATATGTTTTTTTGGCTCAATAAACGTGTATTGGCAACACATTAGAATCGTCTCCTAAGACGAGTATCATTTTTTGTCAAATTATGTTTTTGTTGTCAAGAAATATAGATGTTTGTCCACATTTGTTCTATTTCTTAATAAAAACGTTAAAATGTTTTTGCAGTACACGAGAATCGTCTCCTAAGACAATGTTTACGTGTCCTATTTGGGACATGTGGCAACCTCGCGTTTTCGAGCTTTCGAGACGAAAACGCGAAATTCTATCATATTCAATCTCGCGTTTTGCAAACACGCCGCACATGCATGAGCAAAACTAATCAGAATTTTTCAAAAGCGGAAGGCGAGATCGCGAGACGATTCTCATTATTTTAGGGAACGATTTTTATGTTTTATTATTGTCGAGATATGTGTTTTGAGTATGCACTCATCGCAACGTTATGTCCGCGGTGGCACAGTGACAAAAGACCACAAGAATAAATATGTACTATACAATGTTTATTATTATAGATATTTAATATAATATACTGAAAGGATAAAGAAACGCAGGGTAAACATTTGAGGTGATTTAAAGTGATATGTTTGCTGTTATATACAATATTTTATATGAGTATTAAAAAAACATCTTTAGTCAACACATTACCAAAATTGCATTAGGTTTTGACCGATAATTCATTAGTAATTGAATCACAATTGACGGTACCCCCCAATATCGCACAGCGAAATCCACTGTTTTGTCAGTATCTTGTATGCCCCCCTCGCGCATCTGTCACAGCCCTGATTCTCTTGTGCATGGAATTCATCAGTGCATTTATGCTTCTTATTGGGATATTGTTCCACTCTTCCAACAATGCAGTCCTTAGTTGGTCGAGATTAGAAGGGGTATTCCGACACCCCCTTATCCTCCTGTCAAGTTCGTCCCACAGATGTTCGATTGGGGACAAATCGGGACTGTACGCTGGCCAGTCGAGTGGGTTAATGTTATGGTCAGCGAGAAAGTCTTGACAAACTCTGGCTACATGGGGCCGGGCATTATCATGCTGGAAAATTAGTTGACGCTGTTGCAAAATGGAACAACAACCGGGCGGAGGATTTCATCCCTATATCTTACGGCGGTTAAATTCCCGGCTACCACAATCAACGGTGACTTTACCCCGTGAGATATCCCTCCCCAGACCATAACCGAGCCACCCCAAACCTATCCCTCTCAAGAACGCAAGCGTCGGCGAAGCGTTTCCCACAACGTCGGTATACACGACGTCGACCGTCCGGACGAAAATGAGTGAACCGGGACTCGTCTGTGAAAAAGACTCGTCTCCATTGCCTCATTAGAAATCGTCTGGGAGCATGTGCCGCCAACCAAGCCATACGACGCGCACGAGTGAGAGGCAGACGTGCTCGCAGACCAACCTCGCGCAATCGATTTCTTACAGTTTTGGGGTGAATGTGGCGATTATGATTGCCTACCGTGTTAATAGCGGTTTCAGTGGCAGTAACGTGGCGATTACGTAGGTGGGCGAGACGAATAGCCCTGTCTTGACGTCGCGACGTTACGCGCGGATGTTCCCCGATCTCGGTCGGTCGGCAACCCTTTCGGTCTCTCTCAGACGACGGACAAGACGTTCTATGGTGGAAACATTCACACCGAACTGCATAGCAACCTGCTGTTGCATTTGACCTTGCATTAGCAATGCAATAGCTTGACCCCTCTGAACTTCCGTCAGACGTACCATGATTGTGAGAGCTATAAATTCAGTGTAAATAGCGGAAAACGATGTGTATACCTCAAACATATCAAGAGGTATGAAAAAATGTTTTGACGAACTTATCACATCATGCTGCACGTTTTTTATTTTGCTTTTTATCACTTTCTTTCTCTATGTGGTACGGTGCACTACACGGTTGAGTAAATTTAGGCACCGGTTTGGGTGCACAGTGACCAAGATAGTCGCCTGACCGGTTTTCATAATTTTAGGCCAAGCATTTAAATAATTTTAAATACTTATTGCGTATATTGTTACCCTGCGTTTCTTTATCATTTCAGTATATGTATATGTGCCAAGTGCTCAATTGTATTATATTTAACAACTATGATAATAGTTTTTGTTTCGGGACAGTTTCGTATAAGAAATCTAAAGGACAAGTCGTGGCAAGTCACTTTTTTCAAGTCACTTGTCCGGGACAAGTGGCTAAAAAATAAATTTGTACATCAACCGATCCTTATCAGGTGACACACTCATCCAGCCAGATCATAGTTCACATTATTTACTAGAGGGTATTCAGTGACAGAATGACGAAGATGTGCAGGTTGATCTGGATCTACACTGGCCTGAAGACAATGACTCCGGTTTTGTCAGATAATGACTCATACAGTATTATAATGGCAATTAGTTATCCAACAGTTGTCAATGTAACATGATATCTTGATGTGAAGCTACGCTACATACATATATATAGCAATATGTATCACCCAACCCCCACTGATTCCAAGGTCAAGGTCAAATACTTGGTCTCTTTACAAAACTTAACATCAGAGAAATATGTTATAACTTCGATTTCTTTCATCGAAAATTCTTAATAGTTCATGAATGCATTCCTCTAAGACTCTACTACCATGCTCTACTACCCGAGGTCAAGTCACATACTTAGTCTCCTTACAAAGCTTAACATCAGAGAAATCGGTTATAACTTGTATGTCATTGCTCGGATCTACTCCACATTTCACACATGCATTGCTCCAATGTCACAAGCCCACACACTTGGAATTTTATTTACATATTTAGGGATACCTGGGCCCACACTGGGGTGGGGGGGTATTCCATAAGCGTTGCTTACTGACCTATCTAGTTATCTCTCTTCACCGATTGATAAAATCAGCTTATTACCTCCCTTCACCGATTGATAAAATCAGCTTATTACCTCCCTTCACTCACCGATTGATAACACTTACATATGTACAGGGATCCTCCATATTATCGGACACAAATGGCAGTTTTTAAAATATATTTTTCTTAAAATAGCAGCTACGGGCATGAACTTTTCACAAAATAATCGTCGGTATTTGCTCTCTCAACGCATGCAAACTATTTAGCAAAATGTGCCATCTTTCTCACTTAAAATTTGGTTAGAGCATCAGTCATAAGATTGCCCCAAAATTAACATCTACAATCAGTTATCCGGACAAAAGTATAATCGTCTTATAACTTCTATTCTCACATTGAAATCATAAGTTTATCACCTGTAAACCAGTGTAAACATCATTGTGTAGTTCCGCAGAAATATCTTCTTGGAAAACACCATATTTATAGAAGTTATTGTATTTATAGAACAACTCGGCAATGATGTAATGGGCGCACTCGATTGTGCCCCCGGCGCGACTTTTGATGTTGTAAACAACTTGTGGACAGAGTTGGGGAATGTTTTCAGCAAATTTTACTAAAATGTTTACCTTAACGATATATATTAAAATGATTGTCCGGATAACTGGCATGACCCCTGTATACATTACATGCATCCTTTCCACATTCCAATTGACTGATGTTTTACTCAAGGAGAATAATTCACATAACGTGAGCTTGTTTTCTAATCCTTCCTTACTTTATATGAATTTTGATGCATACATGTTTACTATATGAAATAAATAATGTTGCGGCACCAAAATGTGGAACAGGTTGTAGGGTATTAGGGATTTTAATACTCTCTGTTATTACACTGAAAAATTACATTTTGTGCAATGAAATGAATTTCAGACCGAATGTGATAACAAGTGTATTGTGGATGATAACAAGTGAAAGGGAGGAAAGAACAGAAAGCGTTAAGATAATCCATAAGGTATGTGACTTGTTACTACCATTTCCAATATGTTTCTATGTACATGTACTATACTTAGGCCATTAAAAAAGAACTTTGGTTCTCAGACACAGAGTTTGCAGAAAGTGACCCAGGAGGGCTAAATTTGTGTGCCCCCCGCCACCGAATGGTGAGGGGGGGCATGTACGTACGCACGAAACCTTAACGCTCGCGTAAATGGCTTATAATTTCTGTTTCCTTGCTCGGATTTTCTTCACATTTCACAAACGCATTGCTCCAATGGTCCTCTACCGCCCTGTGACAAATCCACATTTGTCCCGCCCCCAGTAAGCCCAAGGTCAAGGTCAGAGACTTGGTGCGTTCGAAACCTTAACGCTAGAGTAAATGGCTTATAATTTCTGTTTCCTTGCTCGGATCTGCTTCACATTTCACACACGCATTGCTCCAATGGTCCTCTACCGCCCTGTGACAAATCCACATTCGTCCCGCCCCCGCTAAGCCCAGGGTCAAGGTCACAGACTTTGTGCGTTCGAAACCTTAACGCTCGGGTAAATGGCTTATAATTTCTGTTTACTTGTTCGGATTTGCTTCAGATTTCACACACGCATTGCTCCAATGGTCCACTACCGCCCTGTGACAGATCCACATTCGTGCCGCCCCCGCTAAACCCAAGGTCAAGGTCCCAGACGTGGTGCATTCAAAACCTTAACGCTCGGGTAAATAGCTTATTATGCCCCCGCCACCGAATGGTGAGGGAGGCATATTTATGCCCCCGCCACCGAATGGTGAGGGGGGGGGTGGGGGGGCATATAGTGTTAGCGGCGTCCGTACGTACGTAACGTACGTACGTACGTACGTACGTCCCGAAACGCTCGGGTAAATGGCTTATAATTTATGTTTCCTTGCTCGGATCTGCTTGATATTTCACACACACAGTGCTCCAATGGTCCTCTACCGTCCTGTGACAGATCCACATTCGTCCCGCCCCCACTAAGCACAGGGTCAAGGTCACATACTTGGTGCGTTTGAAACCTTAACGATCGGGTAAATGGCTTATAATGTATGCTTCCTTGCTCGGATCTGCTTCATCACATTTCACACACGCATTGCTCCAATGGTCCTCTACCGCCATGTGACAGATCCACATTCATCCCGCCCCGTTAAGCCCTGGGTCAAGCTCACAGACTTGGTGCGTTCGAAACCTTAACGCTCGGGTAAATGGCTTATAATCAAATATGCCTTGTTTTCGTTGGCTGCCAGCGGGGGCATTCGTGTGCCGAGAGGTCACATTTCTATTTTTTTTAAAGTTTTTGTAAGCGTTTCTCAAATCACCTATTGGGGCCCTAAGTGCATCGACAGACCACATTTTCTTGTTTTTAAATGTTTTAGGTGCATTACGAACGTATTTGTCTATTAATAATGTTTACTAAAATATATTAAAAAACTGCGGGTTGCAAAATTTTCTATAATATTATGCTGTACATGGTTAAGTGCACTTGTAGTATTGTTTACTTACCGTACAATTCACCGTGACATCAGATATTATGCAGGAGCATACATGCCCTTTGTTTGTTTATTAATTTTGATATAAGAGAACAAGGGCAGGCAAACATCTTCGACAAGGCATTAATGCTGGATTACACCAGCCGGCTCATGGTATCCGATCAATTAACCCTTTCACCCCTAAGTCACTGGAATGGATTTTGATATGTTAATTTTGCAGCTAATCCAACCGTCACAACACGATTTTCAGACTAGTCCAGTTATGAAAAGGAGGTATTTTTTGTTCTAAAAAATATGAAAATTCTTTTAAAGAAGTGCAGATCCTGCTGAGACGGCTCGTTATGAGCCGGCTCATCTGGATATGTACTGTTTGCATAAACCGCTATAGCAGGCTTTCGAGTTCAAAGGTTAACATATAATAAACAATTTATCAGAAATAGTTTGTTGAAAGTAGTTATGATACTATTGTGACTGCATAATACAAAATATGTAGACAATGAAATGTATTAAACAGCCAGTCTCGACTCAATTGGATATTGTCACTCCATCATTTCTGAAGTAATTGGGTATTTCAAAATTTGAATTGGGTAAAATAAAATCACACTACTGTTTACACATCAGCAGACAGCAATTATTGAATAGTTTGCTTCTAATTGAAAACATGTCTTGGCATTTCATTAGAATTGTCTCCTTGGAGACAATCTTAATGAAATACCAAGATGTGTTTTCATGGAAAAATAAGAAAAATATGCTATATTTGTGGTCTGTTTATTGTTTTCTGCAGCATGATAAAAATACCACAAATTTTTCATTGCTTTTTGATAATCTCTACTTCTGATTTCAATTGGATTTTTGGCAATTTTAGTGAGGTATTTAAGCAAATATGCACATTATCTGGAGCTCTGGCTTGTGTAGATGTGGTGAACACGCTGAAGGTGATGCACATATATGTAATGTGTTGCTTCTTGCTGTATCAGAAGCAATAAAGCAATCTGTATAGTGTGGGTTCATAGCTGAACAATTGATCACTTCCGGATACAAGCATGACATTTGGTGGAGTTGTAGAGAACAACAAACTTTATTTTTTCAGATAGGGAGCCATCGCAGATTTACCCAGGTTAGCTAAAAATCCAAGATGGCCGCCAAAATTTACAGTGTTCACCCTATCTCAGTATTTGCCCATGTAAACCACATTTAATAACTTTTATAAATATGGAATATAGTGTATGGACGCAGAAATGTAATATAATCATCTAACAAAGCTAATTTGGAAATTGCCTCATTTGCATAAAACCAAGATGGCCGCCAAATATCAGTATTTTTCATTTTTTATCTGTATTTGTCATCAAATACTAATTCAAATGATTTAAAAATCCAGAATTGAGTGTGGAGACACAAGAAGGTATTTGCACAACTTCAGCTATCAAATTGGATTAATCTTTCATTTGCATAAATCCAAAATGGCCGCCAAATAGCAAGTGTTTTGTTCTGTATATGCCAGTATTTGCCTATTGATGATGTAATTATTTATGTATTTTAATAAATACCTAATGTAATGTTTGGACACAATCATGCATTCAGATAATTGTAATCACCAAACAAATAATTTTATTGTTTTGGTAAATCCAAGATGGCCGCCAAATACTATCCAACTGTATATTATAATTTTCTCACATAGGATACATCATATCAGCTGAATGTATCCAATTAGTCCTCGCTCCAATTTAGAACAATATAGATAAGTCTCATCTTGGACACCCAAGTACAACTAGTCAATGGTCTAAGCTGTTCACAAAGGACAGTAAGCATGTTTTACATGTACCTGTGCAGACAAAACGTTAAGACTGTGCATTTAATGTCATGTTCAGACTGCATGAATATATTATGCAACCAGTCTACCTGCCTTGACAATTCACCAGTAACCATTGTAAATACTTCTAGGGTAAGGTAAGCACAACAGACCCGTCTCATTCTGCCGAATCACAGTTTCCTTCACATACACATAACGCAGTGCATGTTAAGCCCGCATGTGTGCACTTGCAGCGTCCTCTGCAGCCCTTCTTACATGAGCATTAATCAGTTCATAGCATGATGATGTTGCATCCGTCAGTGCGGTCCATAGAGGCTTCCAGCCTGTTTAACTCTTCTCCCAACCCCAGTTGACCGGATCGGGAAGTTCTGGCATGGCCACTAGTGCTTGTCCCCAACAGTGAACAGCCTGGTAGATAGCCCGTCTTGTGTGCTGCGTAAGTGCAGCCTGTGTTGGCGGAATGTTCTCCAGAGCTCGAGACCCCTTGGAAAACAGCTGTTGTCTTGCGGCATTGACCTTTTCTGCCTCAGATGCCCGGTCGTACATTACAACTACAAATCGCTCAACTAAGCACATACAATGGTCTGTGATGCGGTCCTCTGGTGGATTGTTGGACAAGTGGGCTAAGGCGTCTGTCATCTCCGGAAGTACATTCCAGGTATCCCATGCTGATTTTTTCCCTTTTCCAGCAAATGCTGACACTGTGTCGCACCCAGTAAATGCGTGGAACAATGGCAAAGCTAGCGATCTTCTTGGGCCTAACGCATTGCAAATATCGTGTGTTGGTAGATACCTGAAAGATTTGGTTGTTCCAAAAGCTACCCATAGCTCCGACAATTCTGGCATAAGTTTTCTCGCAGTTGCCACCGACAGAATCACAAAATCTGTATCCACTGTTCGCACACTGATCTTCTTGTAGCCCTGTCCGACCTGATCAGCTACGTGAAGCATTATCCGTGAGTCAGCCTCCTCGTGGGAACCTGGTGCTAACCCAGATGTATTTTCCCGGTCTGATGAGCAGAGAATATTTTGTCTACTTGTGCTATACAGTTCTTTGGCATCCACTGGATTTTCCATGAGACTTTGTCCTAAATAGTCCAATAACTCTGTCATATTGTCATCCACGCGTAGAAAGCTTTGCCAATTTCCAGGCAATTTTGCCTTTGGTTCAACACGCTTTCTTATTCCTGTGCCTCTGTTGTCTCTTGTTCATTGCTTCAAACTGTCAGAAACGTACACATCCCATACTATGTCAAGCCGTTGAATATCGTGTAATTGCGCATGTATGTAGGGCACAAATTCTTGATCAGCATATTCCTTGAATGTTCTAGCAACACCCGGTTGTAGCATGTGAACGATGGCTGCTCCGTCAAGCACCTTAGCATCAACGTGTGGGGTATCGGATTGTGATATCACCAAACTGTCCAGACACTGGAGAATATCTGCCCTCTTGCCTGCATGGAGTTTTCCTTCCTGAGATAATGATGGTGGGCTTCCCTGATTCTCATGCTTGAAAAAGTCTTCTAAATTGCCATCTCGAGACTGGCAAGCGATATAGAGACGTGCGAAGAGAACACAGACACTCTTGAGAGCAGCAACCTGGGACTTTGCCTTAGAGACTTCTCTCACTGGTGGGCGACTAGCAATGCCAATTTGTTTCTTGTAATAGTATCTGATACGAGTTTACTTCTGTCATCTAATCTTTCCTTGACATACTCCTGGTATTGACACTTACCAATGTCTTCAATATGGCTGACAGTTTCGCTGACTTCTTCATGCATTATTTCTCGAGAATCCAGCACTAACAGCTCTCCACTGTCCTCTTCAAATGGATTGCATAGTCCATCAATTGCTGAAACCAGAGACTTTACATCATTTACAGGCTGACAACTAATCTCGAACTCTTCAATTATTCGGGACATTTTGTTCACGGAAATAGGTATCGCACGGATTTGGGTCACTGGACCATTAGGGGTGTTGTGAAAATGACAATTGCCATTTGTGAGGTGTTGCGTTTGGGTTCTTTCAATGGCGTTGGGAAACCAGACAGCATCCATATGTCATTAATTATTCAACTCACATCATTTTTGACTTGCAGTCACCACCATAATTGATCACCTAGGCCTACAAATGTTTCCACCAAAAAACTTTAATTGTTGTTGCTGTCTGTATGTATGTATGTATGTATGTCTGAAATCCCGCCGCTGATATTTCCGCGAAACCCGGAGACAGCTAAAAAGATTGCTCCAGTATGTTTCCGAAACATTGTCAAAAATGTCAATTTTTGGCCGCCATCTTGGATTTTAGCCAACCTGGGTCAAATTTGAGATGGCTCCCCATCTGAAAAAATAAAGTTTGTTGTTCTCTACAACTCCACCAAATGTCATGCTTGTATCCCGAAGTGATCAATTCCTCTATAATATGGAGCTATGAGCCCGCACTATAGTAACATAAAGCGGGCTACTTCGTCGCCCGTATAATATAGTCATAAATCTTATTTTTAATGAAGATCTGGGTGGATTTGTGCAATAAATCGTGCTGCCGGATTTAGTGGGTTAGGGTTAGGGTTAGGTAACCCCTAACCCTAACCCTAACCCTAACCCCAACCCCCCAATTTGGATTTCTGATTACACCATAAATGATAAAAACTTAGATTCTTTGCCTTTTGAAAAAAATCATAATAGATTCTGCAAGTATCTATCAGTAGTTCATAAGAAATCCTCAAATATAGCATGTAGGTTAGAACTTGGAAGAGATAATATTCTGAACTATATCACAATGTTGTCTCTTAAATATTATGAACGCCTAAATCAGCTTCCAAGTACACGCTTATTATCAGAGGTATATTATACAATGTTGATAAATGCTTACACGATGAAGGACACAAATCATGGTACACATTCATTGACAAATCTCTGCATAAATTTAACGCTAACAACAGTATTCTGTACAAAAGAGAATAAAATGTTCTTCATCTTCTACTTGATCACTGTAATGACCGCTTCATAGGACCGTGGCTTGGCTGTATGGTTGAACAATAACACCACTGAGTGTATTATGATGTATTCAACATGGCTGCCTACAATATAACAAAGTAACGTAACCCAGGACGTCCCTGACTACACCATGACGTCACAGACGTAATGGACAATACTAAACGTTGGATATTACATTTCTCCCCTTTTCCAATAGACTGCATCCGTAACGTTTTATAGTTAAATATGAATTCCGAATTTACATAATGAGATTGGTATCAACTGAATAAACAATTAGCGATATAATTACAACGTCAATACAGTATGTAGTCGCCGAAGCGCTTTGGTGTCTGTCGTACTCTCCTCGGTCTTCCGGTTGTCTCCCTATCATTCTCATCTGGATCTATGCCCGGTTCCACTGCTGTCTGTATGTCTGTGCCAGGATCATCTTCTTCATTTTCTCCTTCCTCCGGTGTCTGTATATTGTCTTCAGCATCTTCATGATTTCCTTCTCCACTCCCGCTGGCAACTATCTCTTCCCCGACTCGAGCATCCGCTTTGTTTGTTTGTGGCATGTTCCCCGTCTGTTCGCTATCCGTCTGTTCAGCTGCATATTCCCCCGTCTGTAGTGCGCAGCTTCCATACAATTTGAAATGGCTTGAATCCCGACATACTTCTCTTCCATCTGCTATCCGGCGTGCTGATACACTTGATCCGTCTATTTTGTATATGATATAAATCGCCGATTCATAAAAGGTTGACCATTTATTTGTTCTTGGCTGGCGTAGGAGGACATGGTCACCTATCTCAAAACTGTGCTTCTGTGTATTTGTGTTTTCAGCATTCTCTTTCAGCTTGGCTTTGTATTGTTTATCTCGTTCGTTAACACCAGTGCCACGTGCTTCCTCGTCAATCCTGGTTTGATAATCAAGCTTGTTTCGCACGGTTCGATTCATCATTGCTTCGTATGGCGCTATACCAGTTGCTGGATGTGGAGTTGATCGATATCCTGTCAGCATCTCTTGAAGTGCAAACGCTATAGGTCTACCTTGAATCCGCGCTCTCTGTTCCGTTTTGTTCAACATTTTCATAAAACTTTCTGCTTCACCATTTGCTCGTGGGTGCTTGATAAACACGACGATATCTTCAATGGCATTGGACGGATAAAAGATATCAAGAACAACAAGGAAATATATGTACAGTTTAACATGAAAGAAGGTGCAGCACCAGTTGCTCAACGACCAAGACCTGTGGCTTATTATTTGCAAAAACCATTGAAAGAATGGTTAGAACTGACTGTAGAAGCTGATATTTGTGAGAAGGTGCCACCGGATGAACCGATTACGTGGTGCTTGCCAATAGTTGTGCAACCCAAACCAAGATTTGTAGATATTCCAAAGGATGATATGCAACCCAACATGATTAGAGCATGTGTAGATTTGAGAGTTCCAAACAAATATATGGAACGAAACAGGGTAACACAAGGGCCAGTAGTAGAGGATTTTATATACAAATTCCATGACTGCGTGGTGTTTTCAAAATTGGACCTTAGAAGTGGATACCACCAGTTGATGCTACATCCGGATTCTAGATCAGTAGCGACATTCAGCACTCCATGGGGAAATAATAGACCCAAGAGACTGATCTTTGGCGCGAAAGCATCACAGGATTTGTTTGATGAGATGATGTATAGAATATTCGGGGACATCCCCAATTGCTTGAATCAACGCGATGACATTCTACTTGGGGGACGAAACATTGAAGAGCACAACAAGACACTTGAAACGGCATTGCAGAGAGCAGAAGATTTTGGTATCACGTTCAACAAAGAGAAATGCGTGTTTGTGGTAGAGGAATTGGAATTTTACGGATATAGATTCACGAAAGATGGTCTAAAGCCCACACTAGAAAAGGTGAAAGCTGTGAAAGATAGCAAACGACCGGAGTCAAAAGAGGCTGTGCGAAGTTTTCTTGGCATGAAAGGATATTTGTCGAAGTTCATCCCCAGATATGCATCAATAACAACACCTCTTCGCAGATTGACGCACAACGATGTCAAGTTCAGATGGGGGAAAGAGGAAGAAAACGCATTTGTCAAGCTTAAGGACAGTATTACAAGCGAAGACACGATGATATATTTTAATCCAAAAAGACATATAGTAGTTAGAGCAGAAGCTAGTTACCATGAGGGCCTATCTGCAGGATTATTTCAAGATATCGGAAGCGGATTGCAGCCAGTGCATTTCATCAGCCGCACAATGACAGATACCGAAAAAAGATACAGCCAAACAGAGAAAGATGCGCTAGCGGTAAGATGGGCAAAGAATAGGTTTAGTATGTACCTCCTGGGCGCCCCAAGATTTAAAATAATATCGTCACACAAACCATTGCTACCGATGTTCAACAAAGCGACAGCAAAACTCCCACCAAGGATTGAGAAGTGGGATATGGACATGCAGGGTGTAGACTTTGAACTGGTATATGAACCAGGAAAAGACGAGGCAGACCCATTAGACTTCTTATCTCGACACCCATTACCGGAAACTGGTACAGACAGCACAGAAAAGGTTATGAAGAAGATCATTGAAGAAGAGCATGCTGTAGTTATGGACGATATAAAGAAGGAGACGATGAAAGATGCACAGTTACAGAAATTATACAGAAGGATTGTCAAAGAGGATTGGGAAAAATATAGGAAGGATATAGATATAACACCGTTCTACCACATGAAAAAAGAATTATACGTTGTGGACGGGTTAATCTTCAGATTGAACCAGATTGTCATTCCAGAGAGACTTCAAAGGAAAACTATAAATGCGGCCCACAGTATGGGACATTTAGGAATGACAAAGACAATTAAAGCAGTTGTTGAGGAACAGATATTGGTTTCCTGCAATGAACAACATGATAGATAACGCCATAGGACAATGTTGTGAATGCCAGCTGACGACGCGAGAGTACAGGCAGGAACCATTGAAAATGACAGAAATTCCAAACAATCCATGGGAAGTGGTATCCGTTGATTTTGGGGACCATATCCAGATGGGCATATCCTAGTAGTTGTCGACAAAAGAACTAGGTATCCTGAAGTGGAAATACTACGATCCATAGCCATTAAACCGACCAGGGAAAAGCTGAAGAAAATATTTGCCACACATGGTACCCCGATTCGACTTGAAAGCGACAATGGACCACCGTTTAATTCAAGAGAATTTGCAGAATTTGCAGCTGTAGAAGGGTTCAAGCATCATATAATAACACCACTGAGTGTATTATGATGTATTCAACATGGCTGCCTACAAGATAACAAAGTAACGTAACCCAGGACGTCCCTGACTACACCATGACGTCACAGACGTAATGGACAATACTAAACATTGGATATTACAATCACAATGTACACATCGCCTATTTTCTCTGGGAATCTTAGGTTTGAAATAACGCCCCCTTTCGATCAAGAGGTCATGTGCACTGATTCTAACTTTAGTTAATTCTTTTGTAATAGACCTTTTCAATGTAAATGACAAATATTTTTGCAATTCAAAAGTTGAATAAGCATTTGCAAAAATGTGTAGTTTGTTTTCAGTTACAACAGAAATATAAACAGCAAAAAAAATTCTAGCATTATTTCTCAGTGATTACTATAAAGAAAATATTAAAACCGAATTAAATTGTTTGAAACACAAAGTAAATGAAAACAAACTACACATTTTTGCCAATGCTTATTCAACTTTTGAATTGCAAAAATATTTGTCATTTACATTGAAAAGGTCTATTACAAAAGAATTAAATAAAATTAGAAACAGTGCACATGACCTCTTGATCGAAAGGGGGCGCTATTTCAAACCTAAGATTCCCAGAGAAAATAGGCGATGTGTACATTGTGATCAAGTAGAAGATAAAGAACATTTTCTTCTCTTTTGTACAAAATACTCTACACTAAGATCAACTTTATTTAAAAAAAATAAACGTGAACTGCCATGATCTGCGTCCTAATTCTACAACAGCATTTAAAATTTTATTGAAATTAATTAATCCAAAGACCGTGGAAGACACTATGCTTATCTGTAACGTTATTTCTGCAGCATTAGTGTATCTGTATCTGTATCTGTATGGGGTTGCACTGTAGAATCCAGTTCTGGCTTTAATACAGTGGAGAGAGAGAGCGTTTGTAATTTAGTCACTTTTGCTGAGTAGCACTTTGAAATTGTCTAAAGTTTTAGCACACACTATATTGTCACTTAGGCGGTTCCAGTCTAATGTCGTTCGCGGGAAATAGGAATGTTTGTAGACTTCTGTTTTTGCTGAAAGAGGATCGAAACACTTAGTATTGTTGTTTACTGAATTTTCCACTACATTTTTAGTTACAAATTGTTCAAAACGTTTTGCTCGGATTGTTCGCTTAGGTCGTTGTTTTCGCAGGAAGTCGTCGATATTTATCGCTGGTACCAGCCCTTCCGCCACCTTGAATAAGAACGCCAATCGTTGGTCGCGTCGTCTGTCCTTTAAGGCCGGAAGTTCTAGTTCGCGGAGCATGTTTGTGACGGTTCCTTCCTCCCTTGATTTGTAGTCGTTTGTAATAAACGGGTGCCAGACGGTTTACACGCTCGAGTCGGTCTATATCTTTTTGGGTATATGGGTCCCAAATTATGCAGCCGTATTCAAGTTGTGAACGTACTAATGAGATATATGCGTTTTTCTTGCAGTCTTTAGGACATGTCTTAGGTTTCTACGCAAGAATCCAAGTGTAGAGCTTGATTTTTTAACGACATTGTTAATATGTATGTTCCACTTTAGATCCTCTGAAAAAGTTATTCCCAGATAAGGATTTTGGCTTACTTGTTGAAGTATTTGGTTTTATATTATAGAAGTGTGAGGATTTATTTTTAACACTGAGTACGTAGCATTTTTTTCCATTAAACCTCATCCCCCATCTATTTGCCCATAAGTGAAGCTGATTCAGATCCTCTTGAAGAATAGTATGGTCTCTTTCGCTTTTAATAGATCTATACAGCAAACAGTCATCCGCAAACAGACGTGTTTGAGACTTTACACACTCTGGTAGGTCGTTGATGTGACATAGAAATAGTAGGGGCCCAAGGACGGTGCCCTGGGGTACGCCGGATAGAACTGGTACTTCCTGTGAATATTCACCTCATTAACTACTCGCATGTGTCTCTGGGATTAGAAATGAGTTTAGCCATTTATGGAGTGGTCCCCGTATGCCATATGAGTTTAGTTTGTGAAGCAGCTTGTCATGGGGCACAGTGTCAAAGGCTTTACTGAAGCCCAATATCATAATGTCTACTTGCTCGTTTTTAATCGAATGATTTTACGATGTCGTGGGCAGTCACTACTAATTGGGTTTCACATGAATATCCACTACGAAAGCCATGATTTAACGATGTGAGAACACTATGTTTGTCTAGGTGGTTTAATATGTGCTGGCAGATAATATGTTCTAATTGTTTAGATAGTACAGATGTTAACGATACTGGACGATAGTTTTCTGCAAGGTGTCGGTCTCCTTTCTTAAATATAGGCGCGACATTTGCGCTTCTCCAATCAATAGGGAGTTCACCGTCGTCAACAGAACGCTGGAAGATTGTTGATATGCCTGGAGCTAGCTGTGTTGCGCATTCCTTCAATACACGATTCGGTATGCTGTCCGGTCCGGAGGCTTTGTTTATTTTAGTGTTTTTTAGTATTTTTTCAACCCGTCTTTCCCAATAATAAGAGGGTGGGGGGGGGGGGGGGATAGATTCTGAGATGTATTTTGATACTGGAGGTAGGTCGTCATCATCTTGATCTGTTGTGAAGACCGATTTGAACTGTTCTACCAATATTTCCGCTTTTTCTTTACTGTCTGTTATTAAGTTTCCGTGTCGCTTTAGAGGGGCCACGCCCACATTATCTTCGCGTTTCTTTTTACATATAACATATCTCCAAAACGGTTTAGTATTGTTTTCTTTCAGACCTTCATTAATTACATTATTGATGTGTGACCATTCAGCTTTCCTAAATTGTCTTTGACATTCTTTCTGTGTTTTCTTGTAATTTCCCCACTTTTTTGTCTTTTTTGCCTGTTTATACAGTCTTGCTTTACGTTTTTAATAATTTCTTCAACTTTCGATTAAACCATGGTAACGTGTTTGTGAAACGTTGCATCTTTGATTGTATGTGTTTATCAATGCAGGTTTGTAATGCCGCCTTGAAATAGTCCCATAGGCTGTGCACGTTTTCGCCATTGTTGTACATGTCAATCAGTTGCTCAGAAATAGCCTGCGTTTCAGTTCCCACTTCCTGCCAATTTGCTGTAGAAAATTTGTAGCACTTCCTAGGTTTTTGTTTAACTATAAATGGTTTTGGGTCCGAGTCGGTTACAACCATGTCGTGATCTGATATGCCTGGTGCATTCACTGATGATTTGACCAAAGTAGGATTTGATGTAAAAATAAGTGGTTAGGTAGTTTTGTACTTTCATAGATTATATATCATATTTATATCTCATACATGTACATTCCACATATATGCATCTTATGTACATTTTTGAGTGTAGCTTTATGAATTTGGTATCTGGTTTGTGTATGGAGGACACCTTTGTAATATTGGTTTTCCTGAATAAATATTATCTTAGTGTGGTTAAACCTTCATAGATATTTGTACCTTGACACCGAAGTTGCAAGTCGATCCGACCCATACAACAATGTTTTCAGTGTTTATCGATATAACAAAAATAGGTATTCTGTTACAATTTGGCTTTCTAAGATGTGAAAATACCAAATGTTATACATTAAAAAAAGTGAAACCGCCTAATGTGAGCAATACATATGCTGTTGTCTTTTCACTGCGTAATCAAAGTGGGTGGGGTACTTTGCATTAAAGTGGGATGACTACTGGTGGGCTACCAGATTCCGCCACTTTTCACTAGAGTTTTGCGATTGACAAGTCAAATAGAAAAAATAGCTGCACGTTTTCTGCTTTATAGGCAACAGGCTGCACTATATCGCTACACCACGCTACACCAGGCGCGGATACAGAAATAATTGCAGGGGGGGTCTGTAATTTTACAAGTCTGCTCCACAAGCTCGAAACTGTAAAGTAGGGGGGTCTGGGGCTCCTCCCCCAGGAATTTTTTAGATGCCAGATCGCCGCAGATGCGATTTCCTGACACCGAGGCCACAAAAAAAGTCATCCAACTGTTCCAGTATTGTAGATTTTCGTCTTTTTTTTTTTTGCCGGGAGCGGGGGGGGGGGGGGGGGGGGAGGGGGGGTCCGGACCCCCTGGACCCTCCCCCTGTATCCGCGCCTGTACACAGTAAAAATGTGCATAATAGCATTTACACTTCATGCCCTAAATATAGAATATATCTGCAGTGCGTTGACGTTCATACTTCTCTATATTGTTATTGAGAGTCACTCTCCACAGAGTTGAAAGTAAACAAAGAACACTTCAAACGCTCATCGTGACTTCATGCAGAGCTCCAGATAAGGTGCCTATTTGCATAAATACCTAATTAAAATGGCCAAAAACCCAATTGAAATCAGAAGTAGTGAGTATCATTTATGGTGCTACAGAAAACAATAAACAGACCACAAATATAGCATATTTTCTTATTTGTCCATGAATACACATCTTGGTATTTCATTAGAATGGTCTCCAAGGAGACAATTTTAATGAAATACCAAGATGTGTTTTCATTAAAACACATCTTGGTATTTCATTAGAATGTATTTCATTTAGAAGCAAACTATTCAATAAGTGCGGTTTGCTGATGTGTAAACAGTAGTGTGATTCTACATGTATTTTACACAATTAAAATTTTGAAATACCCAATTGCTTCGGTAGCAGTGACCAGTTAGCTGCCAGTTTCGTATAATGGCACCGGTGAAATTTATAAATATTACACTTTCTGCTGATTAAAATTCATTTTAATTGTTTACTTATTATTTTGTACTTGATTTTTTATTAGCTCACCTGAGCGAAGCTCATGTGAGCTATTGTTACCGCAATGTGTCCGTCGTCCGTCGTCGTCCGTGAACATTTTCAAACATCTTCTCCTCAGTTACCATTGGGCCTATAGTCACCAAACTTCATGATCATGGTCCTTAGGTAGGGGGATTACAAAATTGTTAAAATGACGTTATTACGTAATCCAAGATGGCCGCCGTCTAAAAATAGCACAAATTCTTCAAAAATCTTCTTCTCAAGAACCGCCAACCTGATTTCGACAAAACTTGGTAGGAATGATCAATGTACAATGCTCTTTCAAAGTTGTTAAAATGGTGACCCTGGGGTCAAAAATGGGCGTGGCCTGTGGAGTCAAATTTGGGTCAAATTTTATTTTTGACCGAATATGGTCAAGTCATATATCCAATTGAAGATATCAAAGAGGCGATCACTCTGGTGCATTTTTTGTAGAAATCTGATGGTTATGTCATCCAAGATGACCGCCGAAAGGTCAAAAGGTCGTTCTTTTATTAGAGATTTCAAAATTCTTCTTCACATGAACCGCTTGGCTCATGGTAGCCAAACTTAAAAGTTATGGTCCATGGGTGAAGCCTTTTCAGATTTATTAAAATGGAGGTCATCGCTAATCCAAGATGGCCGCCGTCTAAAAATAGCATAAATTCTTAAAAAATCTTCTTCTCAGCCGGATTTCGACGAAACTTGGTAGGAATGATCAATGTACAATGCTCTTTCAAAGTTGTTAAAATGGTGACCCCGGGGTCAACAATGTGCGTGGCCCGTGGGGTCAAATTGTGGTCAAATTTTATTTGTGACCGAATATGGTCATGTTATATATCAAATCGAAGGTATCAATGAGGCGATCACTCTGGTGATTTTTTTTGTCGAAATATGATGGTTATGTCATCCAAGATGGCCGCCGAAAGGTCAAAAGGTCGTTCTTTTATTAGAGATTTAAAAATTCTACTTCACATGAACCGCTTGGCCCATGGTAGCCAAACTTCACAGTTATGGTCCATGGGTGAAGCCTTTTCAGATTTGTTATAATGGAGGTCATCGCTAATCCAAGATGGCCGCCGTCTAAAAATAGCACAAATTCTTAAAAAATCTTTTTTTCATGAACCACTGGCCGGATTTCGACGAAACTTGGTAGGAATGATTGATGTACAATGCTCTTTTAAAGTTGTGAAAATGGTGACCCCGGGTCAAAAATGGGCGTGGCCGTGGGGTCAAATATTTTTGACCGAATATGCTCATGTCATATATCAAATTGAAGGTATCGATGAGGCGATTGCTCTGGCGCAATATTTGTCAGAATCGGATGATTATGTCGTCCATGATGGCCGCCAAAAGTTCCATTTATTTTAGATTTTGAAAGTCTTTTTCTCAGGAACCACATGGCCGATGCTGGCCAAACTTCATAGGAAGTTCCGATCCTTGGGTGAAGCATTTTCAGATTTGGTAAAATGAGTCCTCACTTAATCCAAGATGACCGCCGTCTAAAAATAGCACAATTTTTTTAAAACACATGAACTCAATGTCACATTCTCCTCTGGTGGTCATGGAGTCAGGTGAGCGAATTAGGGCCATCATGGCCCTCTTGTTTTATTCAGATTTTACATTGCATTAATTGATGAATGCTCATTCCAGGGCCATCCGACCTGTTCCCATTGATCAGAAATGGGCAAATACGAATTGAGGGTTTGTTTTGTTTACTAGTGTTTAACGGCCTATCAACAGCTAAGGTCATGTAAGGCTGGTCACACGGGTTCGATCCCATTTTAACCTGTTGCATGGGGGGGGGGGTTGAATCCCAAAATTGGAACGGAATATTTACATCGAGAACAAATATATTCAGCCCTGAAATTAGAATAACCTGACCTGGTGCCAGGTCCATACCACACCAAAGTCACTTGGCCCCTTCCCCTAAAATAGGATTACGAATATCGTAATACTCGTCGCATATGGGGTATAACCAGATTCAACTGTCACATACAAAATGCCAAAGACGTATGTGAGGGCCAAACCAGGTCTCCAATCGGGATTCCGGTAAGGATGAACCCCGATCGTTAAATTACCCATCGCCTGCTCCCACCTGCCACCCACCCACACGAATTGAGGGTATGTTGTGACAAAAAAATAATCAAAACAACAGATTTTCAAACAATAATTTATTTCAGAGAAAACTCATGGATAGGAACTGGTTTGCACCATGATAGTACATTTGCCTCTGGATGATGATTGAGAAAACATACAACACTCAATCTGTAGTTCTGCAAGTGACAAGTGATATTTTATCTCAGAATTGGATAATTTTAAAGAGGCTGCACCGAGATATAAAAAAATGGGGCGCGTTGACCAATCAGTAACATTTCAAAACATAGCCTAAAGGTCACACAGTTTACAGTCTCGTGCTGATTGATGTCATACGATAAACACCTGTTAGTTGACACGGATGGGTGTTATCGATTTTTTGCACAAAGCAACACACAAATCTCGTCTGTGTAATATGTGTCGGGTGTAATCGGATTTGGAATTCATATCCCCTGGCGCTATTAAAATAGAATTGATTTCTGCAAATTACGTTGAAAACTGACATACATTTCGGAGCAGACATTATCGTATTTTGCCGATATTGAATTTCAAAATCGGTCCTATCTTCCGTAAATGGCATTGAAATTGACATAAATTTCAGACTAGTCCATTTATAAAAAAAGGGGTGTACAGGTCTGTGGCGTTGAAAGGGTTAATCTAATGACCAGCGGGGTTTGAGTATACACAGATTGCAACGCATGAGCTTTGGGCTGATGGAACAGGATATCGGTAATTGGGTCATTGCGTCATCGAATGATGATGGCTACACGTGTTTACAATAATGCATTGCATGGACCTGCGTAGATCTACATTCTACATGGATAAATAAAACATGACGGTACCAATTCTTGGTCGATTCAATATATTTATTACATGCGAAGATAACAATGAAAACATTACATATGACATGTAGATAGAAATTTATGGCATATTATAGGCATTGGCGACGTCGTACATTCGCAAAGTGTACATGTATTTTTTGTTGACATTATGATGCGTCTTGGGCGAGCATGGATATAGCACGGTTCGGATAAGCAACATGGAAGATCGTATGTCGCCGGACTTCCGTGCAATAGGGGGGGTCGCACTGTATATAAATCAAGGTTATAATGCCCACAATCAAACAATTGTACAGCACTTGCCCATGGTGTTATGCAGATATTTTACAAATACAACATTGCCAACATAGTTGGATAGGAATAACGGTGTTTTCTTTGTGTAGTACAAATAACTCGATCTACCTGTATTTGTGTTCTCTGCGCTATTTTTAAAATGAGCATAGCTAGTGATTTGCTTCAGTGACAATGTACTGGACAGCGGAGATGCACATGTACATGTAGGTAGCACTATTTTGGTATTGTCAAGGGAAGTAAATATGCTTATTCCGTAATTTTCCAAATACTGTGGCCATCGTGAGCTTCCAAACATTAGCTCAAATGGAGATATTTTTGTTGTCTCGTGTTTGGTACAACTGTAGGCATACACTAGTGATGGTACATATTTATTCCAATTAACTTTCTGCGATTCCTCTAGTCTTTCTATCATGTTGAGTAGAGTCCGGTTGTAACGTTCTGTTTGTCCGTTCCCCATCGGATGGTATGGTGTTGTTCGCGTTTTTGTGATTCCAGTAATTTGACATAGTTCCTTTATTATTTCCGATTCAAAATTTGCTCCTTGATCACTGTGTAATTTTGATGGTATTTCATAATTCAAAATTAAGTTGTCGTATATGGCCTCAAATTACGTCATCCGAGATGGCCGCCGAAAGGTCAAAAGGCTGTTCTTTCAATATAGATTACAAATGTCTTCTTCTCGTGAACCACTTGGCCAATATTGGTCAAACATCACAGTAATGGTCAGTGGGTCAAGCCTTTTCATTTTTGTTAAAATGATGGTCATCGCAAAATTCAAGATGGCCGCCGTTGAAAAGTAGGTCAAATTCTCAAAAAATCTTTTCTTCTCATGAACCGCCAGGCCGATTTCGACGAAGCTTGATATGAATGATCAATAGTTAACGATGTTTCAGATTCATTCAAATGGTGGCCACCCAGGTCAAAATTTGGTGGGTCAGGAGGGGTCAAATTTCACATTTGACTGAATATGGTCATGTCATATATCAATTCGAAGGTATGGACGAATCGATCACTTAGGAGCATTTTTTGTCGAAATCAGATGATTGCATCATCCAAGATGGCCGCCGAAAGGTCAAAAGGTCCTTCTTTTATTAGAGATTTCTAACGTCTTCTTCATACAAGCCGCTTGGCCATTGGTAGCAAACTTCGCAGTTATGTTCCATTGGTAAAGCCTTTTCAGTTTTGTTAAAATGGCGGTCATCGTTAATCCAAGATGGCGGCCGTCTAAAAATAGCACATTTTAAAAAATCTTCTTACGAACCACCAGACCGATTTCTACGAAACTTGCAGAAATGATCGATGTACAATGCTTTTTCAAATTTGTTAAAATGGTGACCCCTGGGTCAAAAATGGGTAAAATTTCATTTTTGACGGTATTGATGAGGCGATCGCTATGGTGCTGCTTTCATCGAATCGGATGATTACATCAACCAAGATGGCCGCCAAAAGGTCGTTCTTTTTTCTTTTATTAGAGATTTAAAATGTCTTCTTCATACAAACAGCTTGACCATTGGTGGCCAAACTTCGCAGTTATGGTTCATTGGTAAAACCTTTTCAGTTGTGTTAAAATGGCAGTCGTCGTTAATCCAAGACAGCCGCCGTCTAAAAATAGCATATATTCTTAAAAAATCTTCTCGCGAACCACCAGGAATTATCGATGTACAGTGCTTTTTCAAAGCTGTTAAAATGGTGACCTCTGGGTCAAAAATGGGCAAGGGGGGGGGGGTCAAATAGGGGTCAACTTTTTTACGGAATATGGTTATATAAGACATAAATAAGGATTGCAATAAAAAGTAGGCTGGAAGCATCATGTTGTGGTCTCCAAACCTCTAAAAGTTGTGTAAGATATACATACATATCGCAAGACAACTCCTACCCTGGTGACTTCTCAAGTTTGTCGCATTGACATTTTGTGGCTGTCACGGGCTTATTTTGATGTATATGTAGTGACAACTTTACATACCAGTATTTGCTTGATTTTGATGACATTGCACAGGTGAGCGATATAGCGCCATCATGGCCCTCTTGTCTTGTTTCTCTTACTGGTTGTAAGTGATAGTAGGTCGGTTAGTGGTCTTGTGATCTTCGAGAAGTCCTTTACGAACCGTCTATAATAACCTGTGAATGACGATCGTAGTTCATCGGCATTGGTTGTAATTGGCCAATTTTGGACTTTCTCCACCCTCGCAGGATCTGTCTTGACGCCAAATTGACTCACGATGTGTCCCAGGAACTTTACTTTCTTCTGCATGAAGAAACACTTGTCAGTGGATAGTCTGGTAAGTACTAGGTCCAGTCTATGGAGGTGCTCTTCTGTGTCTTTGCTGAAGATGATTAAGTCGTCGAGATAAATATCACAGATCTTCATGTTATAGTCACCCAGGCACTCCTTCATCAACCGTTGGTGGGTGGCAGGGCTATTGGCGAGTCCGAATGACATCTTCCTTCTATTCAGAGCGGCCTAGTAGTCCCACAGTAAACACGCTTCGTTCTTTATGTTCCTCCTCTAACTCGACTTGGTGGCAACCTGCCTTCATATCGATCATGCTAAATAGTGAAGTGAAGCTCCCTTCAGAACATCAAACACCTCTTCTATACGCGGAAGCGCATAAGAATCTTTTCAAGAGCTATCATTCTGCATCCTAAAATCGACACACATCCTTAACTTCCCGTTCTTCTTTCTAACTATATCCACATTAGAACTCCATGGACGCTTGTACTTTTGTATGACTCCGCTGGCTAAAAATTGAAATTAAAAAGTGATTTCTGACTTCGTCGATCATGTGTGGTGGTATGTGCCGATTCTTCTGTTTGAAGTGCGCTTCATTTACAAGGTCAATCCGGTATCTGATTTTGTCAAACTGTCCAATGTCGGTGTCATCCTTCGAAAATATTTCTTGATGTTTCCTAAGTAATTCTTTCAATCTTGATGCTTGCTCCTCGGTCAATGTCGGTTCTATGTGAATTTCTTGAAAAATCTTGTGTTTCTTTACACTCTTGAATGCTGTCAAAAACTGCTTCATCTATGGTTACGAGATGTAATTCACATATCACGGTCTTCGGAGATACTGTTACTGTGTTGGTAGTCAAGTTGGTGACATTCCCTAACACCTGCGTCTTCTTCGTGTTTGATAGTGTATCACTGACAGAGTCACATCCACAAATGAAGGTAATGATGATTCACTTTCTTGCAATATGGCATACCGGTATGTGGGCTGATGGTCTATTTCTTTGTCAGTTTTTCCACTACATTGTATGTCCTTACTCTCATTCTCTTGCGTACTGCTATAGTTCTGAAGGCCAAATACCATGGTGTTGTCAAAGGCACTGTTTGTAAATATATGTTGCCATGGCTACTCTTGCACTCAGTGATCAGCTCATTTAGAATGTTTGTACTAAGTAACACTGGTGTCTTCTCTATGTTGTTGTCGTAAAATCCCTTGGATAATACGCTGACACAACTTCCCGTGTCTAACAATGCTCTGGTGTGTGATGTTGTTGAGCTGTATGTTAGCCTCAACTTGTCTACAACGGCGTGTACACTAATTCCTGTTCCTAATCTTCGTAGTATGTCACTCGCATTCCCTTTGACAGCTTGCCTCACTCCAAGTAGGATTTGCTCGTCGGAGAATATGCCCTGTACGAGTAATGATTCAACCTCAAACTTGTCCCGTGCAGGCACCGGGGCGGGATCAACTGATCCTGAGAATAGTGCTGCAGTAGCCATTGCTTGTCGTAAAAGGCGACTAAACTGGCTTAACGATTGGGTTCATACTTTCCGGAACCCACTATACTGGATTTGGCCCTCATGTACATATTTGGCTTTCTTGTATGTGAGAGTTGAGTCAGGCTATGCCCCATATATAAAAGTAAGATTAGCACTAATCCTATTACTTTTAGGGGATGGGATAAATGATGCTGGTGTGGCGAGGGCCTGGCACCAGATCAGGTTGTTCTAATTTCAGGACTGAATATATATTTTGATTGTAAATATTGAGTTCTGAAGTTGGGATTTACCCCCCTCGGACAGGTGGATACGGGACACGACCCCGTTGACCCGTCTGCGTGTAGACTCCCTGAGGCTTGTACCTCTATGTCAGAAAAGCGGACGTTAAACCCTATTCACTCACTCACTCAACCTCAAACTTAAAAGTTGGCCAACTGACTTCATCGGGCGTCTCGATCTTCGTCTCTGGTTTCACCATCAACGCATGGAAGGTTTCCAGAAGCTTGTGGTCATCGTCTGACACTGCCATGCTGATAGTCTATGTCGTACGGTATGGTATGTTCACGCCAATGTGATCACTGTTATCGCCAAATCTATTTCTCTATTATGCACTAAATGTTTATGGGATAACCAAGTCTATTTATACCCCCGCAACGAGTTGTGGGGGGGGGGGGGTATACTGGAGTCAGGTTGTCCGTCCGTCCGTCAGAACGTAAACTTAACATCAGAGAAATATTGTTATAACTTCTATTTCCTTCATCTAAAATGCTTGATATTGCACACATGCATTCCTGTAAGGCTCTACTACCATGCTGTGCCAAATCCACGACCGTCCAACCCCCGCAAATCCCAAGGTCAAGGTCAAATACTTAGACCGTAAACTTAACATCAGAGAAATAGTGTTATAACTTCTATTTCCTTCATCTAAAATGCTTAATATTTCACACATGCATTCCTGTAAGGCTCTACTACCATGCTGTGCCAAATCCACGACCATCCAACCCCCGCTGATACCAAGGTCAAGGTCAAATACTTAGTCTCTTTACAAAACTTAACATCAGAGAAATATTGTTCTAACTTCTATTCCTTCATCTAAAATGCTTAATATTTCACACATGCATTCCTGTAAGGCTCTACTACCATGTTGTGCCAAATCCACGACCGTCCAACCCTCGCTGATCTCAAGGTCAAGGTCAAATACTTAGTCTCTTTACAAAACTTAACATCAGAGAAATATTGTTCTAACTTCTATTTCCTTCATCTAAAATTCTTAATATTTCACACATGCATTCCTGTAAGGCTCTAATACCATGCTGTTCCAAATCCATGACCGTCCAACCCCCGCTGATCCCAATGTCAAGGTCAAATACTTAGTCTCTTTACAAAACTTAACATCAGAGAAATAAGTTATAACTTCTATTCCCTTCATTGAAAATTCTTATTATTTCACTTGTGCATTCCTCTAAGGTTGTACTATCATGCTGTGACAAATCTACGACTGTCCAACCCCCGCTGATCCCAAGGTCAAGGTCACATACTTAGTCTCTTTACAAAACTTAACATCAGACAAATATGTTATAACTTATTTGTCTGATGTTCATTGAAAATTCTTAATATTTCATATGCTGTGACAAATCCCCGCTGATCTCGAGGTCAACGTCACATACATACCGTATAACCGTATAACCTCGAATTAACGCCCCCTCCTAATAACCCCCCCCCCCCCCCCCACCCCCCCCCCCCCCCCCCCCTCCCCCCCAAATAAAAAAAAAACAAAAAAAAAAACAATTTACCAATGACCGCCAATTTCAAACACACAAATAAACTTAAATCCTTATTTGTGTTTGAAATTGGCGGTCCTTGGTAAATTTTTTTTTTTTAATGGCTAATAAACCCCCCCCCTCCCTTTTGTAAAATGTAACGCCTCGGGGCGTTAATTCGAGGTTATACGGTAGTCACTTTACAAAACTTAACATCAGAGAAATCGGTTATAACTTCTATTTCCTTGCTCGGATCTGCTTCACATTTCACACTCATTGCTCCAATGGACCTCTACCACCCTGTGACAAATTCACGTTCATGCCGCTCGCGCTAATCCCAGAGTCAAGGTCACAAGCCCACACACTTGGAAATTTTTACATATTTTAGGGGTACCTGGGCCCACGCGGGGGGTATTCCGTAAGCCTTGCTTACTGACCAATCTAGTTCTCACTGTCAATTTATGAAATTACACTCCTTTTAGAAACCACTATCTTCAATTACACGACCACTGTTAATCATTTTTTCACCACTGTTCACTATTTATACCCCCCGCAACGAGTTGTGGGGGGGTATACTGGAGTCAGGTTGTCCGTCCGTCTGTGCGTCCGTAAACTTAACATCAGAGTAATATTGTTATAACTTCTATTTCCTTCATCTAAAATGCTTGATATTTCACACATGCATTCCTGTAAGGCTCTACTACCATGCTGTGCCAAATCCACGACCGTCCAACCCCCGCAGATCCCAAGGTCAAGGTCAAATACTTAGTCCGTAAACTTAACATCAGAGAAATATTGTTATAACTTCTATTTCCTTCATCTAAAATGCTTAATATTTCACACATGCATTCCTGTAAGGCTCTACTACCATGCTGTGCCAAATCCACGACCGTCCAACCCCCGCAGATCCCAAGGTCAAGGTCAAATACTTAGTCTCTTTACAAAACTTAACATCAGAGAAATATTGTTATAACTTCTATTTCCTTCATCTAAGATGCTTAATATTTCACACATGCATTCCTGTAAGGCTCTACTACCATGCTGTGCCAAATCCACGACCGTCCAACCCCCGCAGATCTCAAGGTCAAGGTCAAATACTTAGTCTCTTTACAAAACTTAACATCAGAGAAATATTGTTCTTCTATTTCCTTCATCTAAAATGCTTAATATTTCACACATGCATTCCTGTAAGGCTCTACTACCATGCTGTGCCAAATCCACGACCGTCCAACCCCCGCTGATACCAAGGTCAAGGTCAAATACTTAGTCTCTTTACAAAACTTAACATCAGAGAAATATTGTTCTAACTTCTATTTCCTTCATCTAAAATGCTTAATATTTCACACATGCATTCCTGTAAGGCTCTAACTACCATGCTGTGCCAAATCCACGACCGTCCAACCCCCGCTGATCCCAAGGTCAAGGTCAAATACTTAGTCTCTTTACAAAACTTAACATCAGAGAAATATTGTTCTAACTTCTATTTCCTTCATCTAAAATTCTTAATATTTCACACATGCATTCCTGTAAGGCTCTAATACCATGCTGTGCCAAATCCATGACCGTCCAACCCCGGCTGATCCCAATGTCAAGGTCAAATACTTAGTCTCTTTACAAAACTTAACATCAGAGAAATATTGTTATAACTTCTATTTCCTTCATCTAAAATGCTTAATATTTCACACATGCATTCCTGTAAGGCTCTACTACCATGCTGTGCCAAATCCACGACCGTCCAACCCCCGCAGATCTCAAGGTCAAGATCAAATACTTAGTCTCTTTACAAAACTTAACATCAGAGAAATATTGTTATAACTTCTATTTCCTTCATCTAAAATGCTTAATATTTCACACATGCATTCCTGTAAGGCTCTACTACCATGCTGTGCCAAATCCATGACCGTCCAACCCCGGCTGATCCCAATGTCAAGGTCAAATACTTAGTCTCTTTACAAAACTTAACATCAGAGAAATATTGTTCTAACTTCTATTTCCTTCATCTAAAATGCTTAATATTTCACACATGCATTCCTGTAAGGCTCTACTACCATGTTGTGCCAAATCCACGACCGTCCAACCCTCGCTGATCTCAAGGTCAAGGTCAAATACTTAGTCTCTTTACAAAACTTAACATCAGAGAAATATTGTTCTAACTTCTATTTCCTTCATATAAAATTCTTAATATTTCACACATGCATTCCTGTAAGGCTCTAATACCATGCTGTTCCAAATCCATGACCGTCCAACCCCCGCTGATCCCAATGTCAAGGTCAAATACTTAGTCTCTTTACAAAACTTAACATCAGAGAAATAAGTTATAACTTCTATTCCCTCATTGAAAATTCTTATTATTTCACTTGTGCATTCCTCTAAGGTTGTACTATCATGCTGTGACAAATCTACGACTGTCCAACCCCCGCTGATCCAAAAGTCAAGGTCACATACTTAGTCTCTTTACAAAACTTAACATCAGACAAATATGTTATAAACTTATTTGTCTGATGTTCATTGAAAATTCTTAATATTTCATATGCTGTGACAAATCCCCGCTGATCTCGAGGTCAACGTCACATACATACCGTATAACCGTATAACCTCGAATTAACGCCCCCTCCTAAAACCCCCCCCCCCCCCCCCCAACCCCCCCCCCCCCCCCCTCCCCCCAAATAAAAAAAAAACAAAAAAAAAACAATTTACCAATGACCGCCAATTTCAAACACAAATAATCCTTAAATCCTTATTTGTGTTTGAAATTGGCGGTCCTTGGTAAAAAAAATTTTTTTAATGGCTAATAAACCCCCCCCTCCCTTTTGTAAAATGTAACGCCTCCGGGGGCGTTAATTCGAGGTTATACGGTAGTCACTTTACAAAACTTAACATCAGAGAAATCGGTTATAACTTCTATTTCCTTGCTCGGATCTGCTTCACATTTCACACTCATTGCTCCAATGGACCTCTACCACCCTGTGACAAATTCACGTTCATGCCGCTCGCGCTAATCCCAGAGTCAAGGTCACAAGCCCACACACTTGGAAATTTTTACATATTTTTAGGGGTACCTGGGCCCACGCGGGGGTATTCCGTAAGCCTTACTTACTGACCAATCTAGTTCTCACTGTCAATTTATGAAATTACACTCCTTTTAGAAACCACTATCTTCAATTACACGACCACTGTTAATCATTTTTTCACCACTGTTCACTATTTATACCCCCGCAACGAGTTGTGGGGGGGGTATACTGGAGTCAGGTTGTCCGTCCGTCTGTGCGTCCGTAAACTTAACATCAGAGTAATATTGTTATAACTTCTATTTCCTTCATCTAAAATGCTTGATATTTCACACATGCATTCCTGTAAGGCTCTACTACCATGCTACTGTGCCAAATCCACGACCGTCCAACCCCCGCGATCCATGGTCAAGGTCAAATACTTAGTCTCTTTACAAAACTTAACATCAGAGATATATTGTATAACTTCTATTTCCTTCATCTAAGATGCTTAATATTTCACACATGCATTCCTGTAAGGCTCTACTACCATGCTGTGCCAAATCCACGACCGTCCAACCCCCGCAGATCTCAAGGTCAAGGTCAAATACTTAGTCTCTTTACAAAACTTAACATCAGAGAAATATTGTTATAGCTTCTATTTCCTTCATCTAAAATGCTTAATATTTCACACATGCATTCCTGTAAGGCTCTACTACCATGCTGTGCCAAATCCACGACCGTCCAACCCCCGCTGATACCAAGTCAAGGTCAAATACTTAGTCTCTTTACAAAACTTAACATCAGAGAAATATTGTTCTAACTTCTATTTTCCTTCATCTAAAATGCTTAATATTCACACATGCATTCCTGTAAGGCTCTAACTACCATGCTGTGCCAAAATCCACGACCGTCCAACCCCCGCTGATCCCAAGGTCAAGGTCAAATACTTAGTCTCTTTACAAAACTTAACATCAGAGAAATATTGTTCAACTTCTATTTCCTTCATCTAAAATTCTTAATATTTCACACATGCATTCCTGTAAGGCTCTAATACCATGCTGTCACGTCACCCCGCCTGCCAAATCCATGACCGTCCAACCCCGGCTGATCCCAATGTCAAGGTCAAATACTAGTCTCTTTACAAAATTAACATCAGAGAAATATTGTTATAACTTCTATTTCCTTCATCTAAAATGCTTAATTATTTCACACATGCATTCCTGTAAGCTCTACTACCATGCTGTGCCAAATCCACGACCGTCCACCCCGCAGATCTCAAGGTCAAGATCAAATACTTGTCTCTTTACAAAACTTAACATCAGAGAAATATGTTATAACTTCTATTTCCTTCATCTAAAATGCTTAATATTTACATGCATTCTGTAGGCTACTACCATGCTGTGCCAAATCCATGACCGTCCACCCCGGCTGATCCCAATGTCAAGGTCAAATCTTAGTCTCTTTACACTTAACATCAGAGAAATATTGTTATAAATTCTATTTCCTTATCTAAAAGCTTAATATTTACACAAATGCATTCTGTAGCTCTATACCATGCTGTGCAAATCCACGACGTCCAACCCCGCAGTCTCAAGGTCAAGATCAAATACTTAGTCTCTTACACTTAACATCGAGAAATATTGTTATAACTTCTATTTCCTTCATCTAAAATGCTTAATATTTCACACATGCATTCCTGTAAGGCTCTACTACCATGCTGTGCCAAATCCACGACCATCCAACCCCCGCTGATACTAAGTTCAAGGTCAAATACTATGTCTCTTTACAAAACTTAAACATCAGAGAAATATTGTTCTAACTTCTATTTCCTTCATCTAAAATGCTTAATATTTCACACATGCATTCCTGTAAGGCTCTAATTACCATGCTGTGCCAAATCCACGACCGTCCACCCCCGCTGACCAAGGTCAAGGTCAAATACTTAGTCTCTTTACAAAACTTAACATCAGAGAAATATTGTTCTACTTCTATTTCCTTCATCTAAAATTCTTAATATTTCACACATGCATTCCTGTAAGGCTCTAATACCATGCTTGTGCCAAATCCATGACCGTCCAAACCCCGGCTGATCAATGTCAAGGTCAAATACTTAGTCTCTTTACAAAACTTAACATCAGAGAAATAAGTTATAACTTCTATTTCCTTCATTGAAAATTCTTATTATTTCACTTGTGCATTCCTCTAAGGTTTTTACTATCATGCTGTGACAAATCTACGACTGTCCAACCCCCGCTGATCCCAAGGTCAAGGTCACATACTTAGTCTCTTTACAAAACTTAACATCAGAGAAATATGTTATAACTTCTATTTCTTTCATTGAAAATTCTTAATATTTCATATGCTGTGACAAATCCCGTCACATACATACCGTATAACCTCCAATTAACGCCCCCCTCCAATAATACCCCCCCCCCCCCCCCCCACCCCAAATAAATAAAAAACAAAAACAAAAATTTACCAATGACCGCCAATTTCAAACACAAATCATCCTTAAATCCTTATTTGTGTTTGAAATTGGCGGTCCTTGGTAATTTCTTCTCTCTTTTTTTTCTTTTTTTTTTTTCTTTTAATAAACGCCCCCACTCCTTTGTAAAATGTAACGCCTCCGGGGGCGTTAATTCGATGTTATACAGTAGTCTCTTTACAAAACTTAACATCAGAGAAATCGGTTATAACTTCTATTTCCTTGCTCGGATCTGCTTTACATTTCACACACTCATTGCTCCAATGGACCTCTACCACCCTGTGACAAATTCACGTTCATGCCGCTCGCGCTAATCCCAGAGTCAAGGTCACAAGCCCACACACTTGGAAATTTTTACATATTTTAGGGGTACCTGGGCCCACGCGGGGGGTATTCCGTAAGCCTCGCTTACTGACCAATCTAGTTATCACTACTATCAGTCAATGTTCACTAATTAGTCGGTCTCGGATTCAGGCACATATGACACTGTCCACGCTACAGCGTAGTATAATACAATATGGAGGTGGGGAACTTTAGGCATTTATATTTTTCTTTTAAAAGGGCATATATTAAAACAATTGTTATGTATGCAATATACAGATGCACAAGATATAGTGAAAACAACATTGGACAGAAATATAATGGCCAATAATAAATATTTAATAAAAAAAAGTTGAGTCCATGCATTTTCGCAAGCATTTTTATGTCTTCAAACTAACCTGAATGGTTGCAAACGATTAGGTTGCTATGAAATCGTCCTAATAATAAAAATCTGCCTACTCTAATCACTCAAATAACCCACCATAGACCATTCCGCTCTACACACAGCCAGTTGGCTAGTCCGCTATTTAAACCCCTCCTATTATTTTTAGGACGCTATCAGGGTGCAGGTATATTTTGTATCTCCCATAATTTCGTTCTAATTTTGAATTTCTGCCGTGTATTGTGCCTTATTTGTCATTTGATATTGTTCAATACATATTACTATCACTCATCGTGTTGCGTGATTATTCTCCATTGCGTTTTTTGTTTTTTTGGGGTTTTTCACTGTTTTTATTCTGTGTCACGTATTTTCGCGGTTTCGCGTGTTACGCGAATCGTACCCTAACGGGTTCGTCCCTTAGTGGATTTCGTTCCCGTGACACATTTTTTGTAGCGTATTGCGGTGTATTCTATCGGGTTTTGTATTACAATACCGGTTAGCATGCCGCAATCACGCGCTGCTTGTGGGCACATGACTTCTCCTTGGGACACCCATAAGGACAGGTGCTTTGCCTGTGGCGGGTGTTGCAAGGAGAGGCCAGTGAGTTGTCTGTCCGTTGGACGGATACGACGTGGGGTAAGGCTGGGTCTCGTAGGACCCATATCTCACGTTCTAAGAAGTCTGTGGCCGCTTCCCAGCTCTTGGGAGCGGTGGGGCCTTCCGAGGTTGGTAAGGCTTCGAGGGTGTGCCAGATGGGATCCCCCCATCGGGGGGATCTGGTTCCGTTGAGAAAGTTCGGTCAGGTTCTCTGACTTCGAAACTTTGCTCAGGTGATAGGCCGGTGATCCAGGCAGGGGATACTGGGCTGCTGGGGCCGGTTCTTGATCTTTCACCCGGTTCTCATAGAGCTATACCTATCACAGGGTTGCTGCGGCCGGTGCTTGATACTATATCACCCGGTTCAAAGCGCACCCAGCCTCTCACAGTAGAGGCGCCCGGTAGAGCCTCTCACAGTAGAGGTACCGGTCACCGGGTACCGGGTACCGGGCACCGGGCACCGGTCACCGAATCGGGCACCGGGCACCGGTCACCGAACCGGGCACCGGTCAGGCACCGGGCACCGGTCACCGAACCGGGCACCGGGCAATGGTCACCGGGCAGCCACCGGGCAGCCACCGGGCAGCCACCGGGCAATGGTCACCGGGCAGCCACCGGGCAGCCACCGGGCACCGGTCACCGAACCGGGCACCGGGCAATGGTCCCCGGGCAGCCACCGGGCAGCCACCGGGCAGCCACCGGGCAGCTATCGGGCACCGGGCTTCCACCGGGCACCGGGCAGCCACCGGGCACCGGGCAGCCACCGGGCACCGGTCAAACACCGGGCACCGAGCACCAGACTCTCCTTCAGGTTCCTTCTTCCCTGGACAGCCTGCTGCTTCCGGTAGGAAGACGTTCTTGTCTTCGGTTGGTCTTCGTTCTACGTGTTCACGTAAGTCGAGGTGTCGATCTCGTCGTAGGTCGGGATTGGGTTAGCTCTTCGATTTCGGGTTCGGAGTTTAGATCTTGTTCTTCCTCTTCCTCGAGGTCATTCTCAGGTTTTGGAACCGGTTCATCTAGATCTCGTTCTCCTGTTCGTCGTAGGAGACGGTTGTATAGGGCTTCTACATGTAGTACAGTTCTGTTGAATCAGATGGCGAAGGTTCTGGGGGCTCTGACAAAGTAATAATAATAATAATAATAATAATAGACTTTATTTAAAGAGGGTTACACATTTAGTTATAAACTAATCTTCCATGAGGCCCTCACAGACTTACATACATGTATATACAAAATGTACAGAGTTAAAGGAAAAGTTTAAAACATGACGAAACAAGCAAACATACATTTGTACAACCAACCCATGGCTAAACACTGGACTCAAACATTTCTCCAAAACCTGCAGCTGTCAATTGCATAGACAGACATAAATGGTTGGCATACAATCGAGAGATGAAAGCTCTTAACTTTTTGGACGCTAGCGATGAAAACAACAGCCAAATATATGTCATGGAATTTCATTAGAACTGCGTTGTGACAATGCAATTCTAATGAAATTGCATGTCATATCTTCACAGTATTCAGAGAGCAATAAGAAAATAAGATAACAAATTGTCGGCTGCTGATTTTTTACTATTTATAGTCATTTATTTTTCAGCATGCAAAGCATTAAAGTGTGATAGTCCATCTGTTTTCCCTGCTGATGTCTATACATCGACAACACACATACAATCACATACAATCACATAGCAATAATTGTGCACATACAAAATGTACCATCAATCTTCCAATGGTACACATAGACATACACTATATATACACACACATTCATATAATATATAAGATGCGAAATTACACGGAAAGTCGTTAGTGTCAATGACATAATTCTCCAGATCATTTTGCTTTCATCCATTGAATGCATTGGCAGTGAAATTTTGTGGCAGTATCTATTGTTTTTAAATAGGCAGGTAAACAGTTCCAAATAATAGAGCCAGAATATGATATGCTTTGTTTGAAGATTTCTTTATGCGGTCTTGGAGTAATATAATTTTTGGAGGTTGTGGATCTTAATGTTGGTAAATTTTCATTGTGTGGTCTTAAGTGAAACAATTCATTAATGTAACTTGGTGTTTTATTTCTATTAACATTAAACATAAATTTGGCTTTTCTTAAGAATATACGTTCATAAACACTTAATATTTTTAGTTCTTCCATGCTTTTAACTATATCAGTATACTCATAATCTAGAATTATTTTTGCAGGCTCGTTTTTGCAGGTTGTACAATCTGGTCAGATTGGTCTGAGATTACCTCCCCATATAATACTACAATAGTCAATATGTGGCTGTATGTATGTTTTGTAGAATTGTACGCGGTGTTCGAACGACAAAAAATGTTTTATTGTGCTAAGAAGCCATAAATTGGTTGCAATTTTCTTCGCTATTTTGTCGGTATGAGTTGACCAGGTTAGGTTATTATCAATATGAACACCTAGGATTTTGTCATTAGATACAGTATTTAAAATGTCACCATTAAGTTTTAATCTCAAACAGTTAATGTCCAAACGTATTTGATTTTGGTGCGTAGTTACTAACATTACCTTTGCTTTTCGTTGCATTAATAACCATTCCATTTTTAGTACACCACTTTGACAGTTTTTCTAGTGCATTTTCAAGATTTGATTTTACCGTTTGTATTGATTTGCTCAATTCGTAAAGTGTTGTGTCGTCAGCATATAAGTCAGTGTTAACTACGTTTGTGTATAAAGGCAAATCGTTTATAAACAGTAAAAACATAAGTGGCCCTAATATAGAGCCCTGAGGGACCCCGGATGTGATGAACAACTGCTTTAGATACTGTATTATTAGTCGATACCTTTTGACTTCGATTGCGTAAATAAGACGAAAACCAGTTAATTGTGGTATTTGAGAATTTGTAGTGACATAGCTTTTTGAGCAGGAGAGAATGATCAACCAAATCAAATGCTTTTTTAAAGTCAACCATGACAGCTCCAATAATTCTCCATTATTTATTGCACCTAACCAGTTATCAATCATGCATGCTAGTGCAGTCTCACATGAATGTTTAGGCCTAAAAACCAGACTGTGTTTCATGTAGCAAATTGAAAGTAACTAGGAAGGCCATCAAACAATCATGAACATGTTTTTCTAAGAGTTTGGATAGCACTGGAAGAATTGATATCGGCCTGTAATTATTTGGGTCACTCTTATCACCTGTTTTAAATAATGGAGTCACCTTCCCCTCTTTCCATTTTTCTGGAAATATTCCCGTTTTAATACTTTGGTTACATAAATGTGTTATGCTGTCAGAAATGTAGGGTGCGGCAATTTTCAACAATCTTGGGCCAATGTCATCTAAACCTGTTGCTTTTGAAACATCAATTGTTTTTAAATATGTCTCTACCTGCACTTTTGTTATTTCTGGAATATTGAAATAGGTGTCTTGAGGCACCTTTTTATCACAAAATGAACTGAGCTTTTTGAAATTGGAAAGTTTGGTGGGTTCTTTTATTTTTGATGCAATTGTTACAAAGAACTTGTTAAATTCATTTGCAATTTCGTCCTGGGCTTTCAATATTTTTATCATCAACATTTAGAGAAAATACTGTGGCAGGTGAATTTCTTTTGCTAGCTCCTACTTCTTTAAATAGCTTCCAAACACTTGCAGGTTTATTATTATTTTCATTTAGAATGGCAGTATATTGTGCTTTTTTCGACTTTTTAATCAATTCAGTTACTTTATTGCGATGTAATTTGTATTGTGTGTCATTATTGAGTGATTTAAATCTGTCTCTCATTTTCATTGCATCCATTATGTCTGGTGTTAGCCACTTTGGCTGTTGCTTACGTTTAACTCGGTGTTGCTTCATTGGTAGATGGGTGTTCACAATATCCAAGAAAAGTTTTGACCATGCGTCCATTACATCATTTGTATCATCAAACAGTTTTACTATATCCCAAGGAACTGTTTCAAGGTCAGTTATAAAATCTGTTTCATTGAAATTCTTAAAAGATCTATATGTTATACTATAATGAGTGTTTTTAGGTATGCTGAATTAGATTTTCTTGTAAATATAGGAAAGTGGTCACTTAACCCTAATTTAGGCACGTTAACTGTATTCATATTTGATTTTACACTACAGTAAATATGATCAATGAGTGTCTCAGAATGGTCTGTTACTCTTGTTGGTGTATTTACTACCTGTGTGAGACCAAATTGTTCCATAAAATCGAGCCAACCTTTGCTTATTTGTTTGTTAAGCAGATCCCGGTTAAAATCGCCTAGAAAGTAGAATTTCTTTTTGTTCTTGTAATATTTTCTCAATATGATTTTCAAATTCTTCATTCCATTTAACAGACTCGTTTGGATTCCTATACATATTTCCTACTAAAAAACTTTTACTATTTTTAGGGAAAAATTTCTATCCATAAACATTCAAGCCTATCATTCTCTAAATCCCTCTCCTCTTACAACTCACTCCATCCTTAACAAAATATACACAAGGATACCCCCCACCTTCTGCTGGTCTTCCTTTCGTTATAATCCTGTCCTTTCTATAGAATGATTGAAAGTTATTTATATGGAAGTAATGATCTGGGTGTACACTGTTCAATTTTGATTCACTAATACCTAGCACATGAACATCATTATTGCATTCATTTAGCATTACCCTCACTTGGTCTATTTTGTTTGTCATTCCTTGAATGTTAATATGTCCAATTTTCAAACCTTTAGCATCTAAATGAAGATTTAACATATCATGGGCACTCCTGGAAGAATCACTACTACATGCATGCACAGAATTTTCAAACACATTAATTTCATGTTCATTAACAGAAATCGAGATACAAATTATTTTCATTTTCCTGATGCTCGGTAAAAGTATCTTCTAAATAAACAGTATTCATTATATTTCTATTTTCTATTTGATCACAATAGCATGAAAATTGATTGCACTGATCACAAATATGTCCCAACAAAGAAAATAATGTTTCCTCAGAATAACAGGTTAAACTTGTTGAGCTCGGTACATGTATACTGTTATAAGGGGTACTGGCACCTTCGCCAATGTCCTATACATTCCAACAGATGGCGTCTTTGTGTCCCATCAACTTGCATTTAAAACATTGCAGCTGATTTATAAACCGACATTCACTGGTGCTATGATTGTCGAGACCACATTTCATACACCTATCCCGAGCTCCCCCTTGATTTGGTCTGTGATGTCGACCGTACTGGTCTTCTCTTCGCATGTTTGTCCGTCCACCCATGTGTCCATTATGACGATTCCCACCCGACATGAGTGGCTGTTCAGGGTTTCTTGTAACTCGGTCCCCAGTCATTCTGGCGTGTATGCCGTTGTCGATTTCTATTATATGAATCGTGTATACATTGTTCAAAGTTATCCACTATTTGGATATGTTGGTTTATTGTTCCAAGGAGTCGCTTGGTTCCGGAGCTTGAAAGATGAATATTATCTATTGGTCGATAGAAATAGCTCCTTAATTGCCCACTATTGTCAAAATAGGCCGAGTGTGTATCAATAAGTTTGGCATCATGTTCGTCACATTGGCGTTGTATTATCTCGTTGAAGTCTTTTTACATCAACATCGCCACGAGGACATGAATTACAGACGTATAAGTTACATGATGTATTGCCCCTTTTCACGTACTTCAACATCTGTTCATATTTTTCTTCAAATAATTCAGAGTCAACATGCTGAGAAGCGTCATTGCCGCCGACATATACAACTAGAAAAAGTCGATGGCGCGCCATCGCAATATACCCACTTTCCCCAAATGCTAAGTCCGAAAGGGGGAAGTAATCCATGATGGAGGGTCGGATAAAAAATCCGAATTCACTTTGCGCATGTGCACATGATAACGAAGCTACATAGCAAATATGAGCGCGTAGGTATGAAGGTGAAAAAGTTTTTCGAGTTACAAGGAAAAAATGGGAAATTCTGAGTCGGAAAGGGGGAGGTAATCGATGATGGAGGGGTCGGATCAAAATGGGAATTCACTTTGCGCATCTGCACATAACGAACGGTACATACTAAATATCACGCATAGGTATGAAGGTGAAAAAGTTTTTCGAGTTACAAGGAAAAAAAATGGGAAATTCTGAGTCCGAAAGGGGGAGGATAATCCATGATAGGGTCGGATGATCCGAATTCACTTTGCGCATCTGGCACATGATACGAAGCTACATAGAAAATAGAGGCGCGTAGGTAGAGGTGAAAAAATCGATTAAAAAATGGGAAATGAGTCAGAAAGGGGGAGTATCATGATGGAAGGGTCGATGAAAAATCCGATTCACTGACTGCACATATAACAAGTACATAGCATGAGGCGCTAGGTATGAAGGTGAAAAAGTTTTTCGAGTTACAAGGAAAAAATGGGAAATTCTGAGTCCGAAAGGGGGAGATAATCCATGATGGAGGGTCGGATGAAAAATCCGAATTCACTTTGCGCATCTGCACATGATAACGAAGCTACATAGCAAATATGAGGCGCGTAGGTATGAAGGTGAAAAATGTTTTTCGAGTTACAAGGAAAAAATGGGAAATTCTGAGTCAGAAAGGGGGAGATAATCCATGATGGAGGGTCGGATCAAAAATCCGAATTCACTTTGCGCATCTGCACATGATAACGAAGCTACATAGCAAATATAGGCGCGTAGGTATGAAGGTGAAAAAGTTTTTCGAGTTACAAGGAAAAAATGGGAAATTCTGAGTCCGAAAGGGGAGATAATCCATGATGGAGGGTCGGATCAAAAATCCGAATTCACTTTGCGCATCTGCACATGATAACGAAGCTACATAGCAAATATGAGGCGGCGTAGGTATGAAGGTGAAAAAGTTTTTCGAGTTACAAGGAAAAAATGGGAAATTCTGAGTCCAGAAAGGGGGAGATAATCCATGATGGGAGGGTCGGATCAAAAATCCGAATTCACTTTGCGCATCTGCACATGATAACGAAGCTACATAGCAAATATGAGGCGCGTAGGTATGAAGGTGAAGTGAAGGAAAAAATGAAACAGTCCGGATTACCGAGGAAAAAGTTTAAAAAACTAAGCTACATCAGGCGCGTAGGTATGAAGGGATCGAGTTACAAGGAGATTATCCGATGATGTGGAGGGTCGGATCAAAAATCCGAATTCACTTTGCGCATCTGCACATGATAACGAAGCTACATAGCAAATATCAGGCGCGTAGGTATGAAGGTGAAAAAGTTTTTTCGAGTTACAAGGAAAAAATGGGAAATTAATTCTGAGTCCGAAAGGGGGAGATAATCCATGATGGAGGGTCGGTTAAAAAGAAAAATCCGAATTCACTGCGCATCTGCACATGATAACGAAGCTACATAGCAAATATGAGGCGCGTAGGTATGAAGGTGAAAAAGTTTTTCGAGTTACAAGGAAAAAATGGGAAATTCTGAGTCCGAAAGGGGGAGATAATCCATGATGGAGGGTCGGATCAAAATCCGAATTCACTTTGCGCATCTGCACATGATAACGAAGCTACATAGCAAATATGAGGCGCGTAGGTATGAAGGTGAAAAAGTTTTTCGAGTTACAAGGAAAAAATGGGAAATTCTGAGTCCGAAAGGGGGAGATAATCCATGATGGAGGGTCGGATCAAAAATCCAAATTCACTTTGCACATCTGCACATGATAACGAAGCTACATACCAAATATGAGGCGCGTAGGTATGAAGGTGAAAAAGTTTTTCGAGTTACGAGGAAAAAATGGGAAATTCTGAGTCCGAAAGGGGAGATAATCCATGATGGAGGGTCGGATCAAAAATCCAAATTCACTTTGCGCATCTGCACATGATAACGAAGCTACATACCAAATATCAGACGCGTAGGTATGAAGGTGAAAAAGTTTTTCGAGTTACGAGGAAAAAATGGGAAATTCTGAGTCCGAAAGGGGGAGATAATCCATGATGGAGGGTCGGATCAAAAATCCAAATTCACTTTGCGCATCTGCACATGATAACGAAGCTACATACCAAATATCAGGCGCGTAGGTATGAAGGTGAAAAAGTTTTTCGAGTTACAAGAAACGTGACGGACGTACGGACGTACGGACGTACGGACGGACGGACACCCGTGACGAAAACAATATACCCGTTTTTTTTTACAAACCGTTTTTTTTTACAAAAAAAGTGGGTATAATTATATTATTGAATTGTTTCAGGTCATATATTTGAATTTTTCCGTATGTGACATCAACTGTCGCGCCCGGCAATGTGACACATTCCACATTTTTATTCAGTCCTTTTCGATTGATTCCAGAGAGAATTGAGTCACCAATGATTAATGTTTTAGTCGACTGTTGGCTCGGGTTTGGCGTTTTAGTTTCATTATTAGGTCTGGATTTCTCTGCAGCATTTTCAGCTGGCTTGGGGGTCTCGAGTTTTGGCCTTTGGTTTGGGCTTGGGCTTGTCTTTTTCAGTGTAGAGGGCTGTGGGTTGTTATTTGTTACAGTGTTTTATGAGTGGGCACGTTTCCATTTTGCTGTTGGTTGTCATTTGTTTCAGAGTTTGTGAGCATATTTTCATTTGGCTCGACTTGTGACAGTGAAACTACCACTATTGACGGGTCATTTGGTGGTAGTGTGCTGTGATTGGAAGGGACATATTCTGCACCGACTTGTTGCTCCCTAAGCTTGACAACTTCTGTGGTGAGATTTGTCACTTGGGTCTGTAAGGATCCAATCTGTGTGGCGATATTTGTTATCATTTCCGTAACTATGGAGATTTGCTGGCTCACAGGTAGTTCCTCATCTACCACAGGTGGAATC